>CAAKHC010005369.1:44289-69544 GCA_901007825.1 Macroramphosus scolopax | reverse complement strand
GGATGTGCGGGACAGGCGGCCTTCCAGTCGACGTTTCGGGGATGCGCGCACCTCCTTCGTCTGGAAGCTGAGGTCACAGATCACAAGACAAGCCTGTCAGTTACTGTCATGATCCCTGACTGGGACTTGGTGTATTTTGTAGTTTTGACTTGGTTTTTCTGTGGTTAAGTTTGGAAATGATTCTTGTTTTCTGCCTGTGGTCACGTCGAAGTGTATAAGTGTTTTCTGTTCTGATCCTTTTGCCTGTTAACATGTCATTCTTCTGTGTTTTATCATAGTGATTATATCCTGCAAACATTTAATCATCCAACAGGCTACTCAAAATGCTATTTGAAAAAAGTACATGTTGTGGAAATGCAGGACATCTTGCACCAAAGCCTGACCTGTCTTGTCTGTGTTTGCTGGCCAGGGCGCGGTGGAGCTCCTCAATGATGCAGCTAGGGGGTAGCTGAGATTGTAGCGCTATGAGGTGGGGGGACCCAGTCGGAGTCAAGATGCGGCCTCTCAACAGAGAACCATGAGGGTCTTTGGGTAGTGTGAAGTTCCTGGGTAAGGTGGCTGGTGACTTTTTCACTGGCTTTGGAGGAGCACCTAGGAAGGAAAGTCACCAGAGTGAGACGCTGCTGCAAACCAGCAGGGCTTCCCTTCCCCATTATCATGTTAGACTCACCATCCAGGCTGCCCAGTCTGGTGAGCAGTTTGACTGGTAGGTTGGGTCCGGGTGGGGTGCTGGCTCGCCTCTGAGGCTTGGCCGCCACCACTTCCTGTTTGCTTTCAACGGTCTCCACCTTCGCCATCGACTGTTCGTCACTGGGGTCGCTCAGTGAGGTGCGATCATATTCTCCGTCTTCACTCTGACTGGGATCTCCTGCTGTTCTGGAATCTTCAGTCAGATCTTGTGCTGAAATGAAGCCACAGCAAGAGTAACACAACAATCTCTGTCTCCACCTGGTGGACAGTAACGACAACTGCACCTGGTGCCAAACAACGGGATTGCTTGTGTATTTTTAGCCAATTGATAAGCCTAAAAATCACTATCTGTTATTTTATTAGCTGAAACTCGATCCCCTGTTCTTGTTGTCTGTCATTTGCACGAAAAGACACAGAAAAGAGGCGGCTGTGTGATTGGGGCTTTATTAAAATGTGAGCTTGGATATGCTCCAGCCCCCGAGTACAGGCTGAGCAGGTAGATATAATGGTTAGACAAGATATTGTACAGTGAATAATCTAGTGAGCACACTGAGCTCGGCTCAGTGTCTTTAATATTAAACCTCCTGTGTGGGTATTAAACAGCCTTATTTATCCTTATTCCAAAGATTTTAAGCCATAGACTTTAAATAAAGAAAATATCACAAGATGCTCTGTGGTATGTATGAATGACATGAGTGTGTTTTGTACCCGTCGAGGCTTCCAAATCGCTGCCCAGGTCTTCAACAGTACTGGCCAGAGGTGCCATGGGCTCTTCATCTCTGTCCTCAGCGTCTGAGTTAGTCGGGGTGTCTGGATCATCACTGTTACCCCCACAAGCAAGATCGGACTCTGCATACAGTGCACAGTGGGAGAGGACCGGAGTGAGTTTTGTAGCAAGTCGGCATCATGTGGTTAAACAACTGAACTGTTATAACCCTGGAGTTATTTGTGTGCTTGTGCGTGTATCCGTCATTTTGCACCTGTCTCCATCTCCCCGGGGTTCCTCCTGACGAGGTCATCTCTCTTCTGCCGTACAGCTGCCTTCTTCTCCACCACTAAGCAACAAAAGCATTTTGGAAACAAATCCAGGAATAACGTTGAGACAACAAAAAAGCTGGGGTCTATTTGCAAGTACGGTCACTGATAATCCCTTGAGAGATTCCAACCCGCTCATGTGAACCCTCCACCTTCCCTTCCACTCACCTGCAGAGGGCTTCAGTTTCTCATTTTTCTTTTTCCTCCACTTCCAGGGCTTGAAGATACGGCCCAGGCTGGCCAGCTTGCTGTTGCGTCGGACGGGAGGCGTACGAACCCCTGAGACCAGGCAACCTGAATGCAGCGCCCTCTGCTGGTCCATCACATCTACAACACAAAAACAAACAGCTGAGTATCCGTCCTGAGCACGGACATCATTCCTGACATGTATCAGTGCTCCTACATAATGAGGAGGAATTTCTTAAAATCCCTCCGAAGACCACTCGCTGGCGTATGTGGGTCACTGGCTGTAAACCTGATTTGGGAGGAGAAGCGAAACACAGAGAACTGCATTGTTTCTGTGTGACTCACATGGTTTCAGTGCTGCCAGACCGTCCTGGCCTTGAACACACTGACGATAAAACACTTTTAAAAGGCATCTCGAAAGAAACATAGAGGATAAATAACATTAGTTTCAGCACAACTGCCTTCTAAAGGTTGTCTGGCAATTCCCACTGATGTTACACAAGTCTGGGCTCTCTCTTGTCGATGTTCACAAGAATCTGCAGCACAATTTCTGCTATTCAAAGCTGAAATGGAACTTGTAGTTAAAGTGTTAGGTAATATTTTATTCCAATAATTAAATGTGCTAAACATTTGAACATATACAATGTATTATTATCTAACTACTCCTCAATAGGAGTTTCTTAGGTCTGTATATTAGATTAATTAGTCCATTAATCTGAAGCTGCAACTAATATTTCCCAAATCAATGAATCTTTTTTTGTTTGTTTCATGATCACTTGTAAATTATTGTGTTACAATCAACAATAGTTTTAATCATCGGTTAATCTGCCAATTATATTATTAACTAACCAATTGACAATTATGTTAGTGGATTCCTCATCCCAGTACATCTTCTTTAAATAATCACTTATTTTATCCTCCAACAGAGAAGCACCTTCACAAGCTGGAACCAGGAAATGATGGCTGAAAACTTTTCTTTGAAAACTATGAAATAGCGGCGGATCATTTTTTTTGTAGATCAACTTTTCACATAATTGACTAATTGTTATCAGAAGCTGGGATTTCTCTCCATCGAGAGAGAAGGTTAATCAATGGCTGTGTCTCTCAGCTGGATCTCAGTGTAAGTCCACATGCTAAGAGGCAGAGGTGCGATCAGAGTGATGGACGGAGAAGCACTGAGGCTGATTGAGCTGACTTCTGTTAAGCTGCACTGAGCGCCAGCGTTAGAGGGAGAGAGAAAGAGAAGTTCCTTGGAGAAAGGACAAAAATAGGCACTCCCACACAGTCTGGCTCCAACAACAAGCTGACACCTCAGGGAGCCTGCAGCTGAGCCGTGGGCTGCGCAGGGACCGCTCCATGGACCGCTCCATGGACGCCTTCATTTTCTGTCAGCAGCTTCAGAATCCACAACATCTGTTCATTTATACTAACATAAGAAATTAATTGCATACACGCACTCTACTAAGGACAAGACAAAAGAAAGTGTACTGGGATATAAATAGATATAAAACAAGCAGCATGTTGAAGGTGACCAGCTTAGATATTCACAATGTGACATTAAAAACCAGCCAAGAATCAAACCCACGACAGAAAAACAACGTGCCATTCTACAAAATAGCAGGAAGCAGCCCGGGATGTTGTGCAAAAGCTTAATTTTTACTGGATTTACAAATACAGCTAAATAGCCAGAGATAACACATTCCGACTTCTCTGACAACACAAGGACGCCCTGAGCTTCATGATCACCAACTACCAGAAGCAGGACAGTTGCCCGAGCAATGTCTGCCTGCATAGGATGCGGTGAGGAATTCAGGTCAAGCATGTAGTATCTGTAGCAGTACACACAGGGTCAGGCTGCCGTTGCCATGGTTACCACACTGGATGCTGCAGAGAAGGCCCTTGGAGGCAGAGAATCACCACAGCATGAGGAATAGGGAGTTGCTAGGTGGATGGGAAGGCTGTTGCCACACAGAAAGACAGAAAGCCGCAGCCAATCGTGGCTCAGCGTGTAATGATGCATAATGTAAAGCATGGAGGCACTGTATTTTTAATTTGCTAGTTAAGTTGAAATATTTATTTAGGTGCTTTGGCCTTGATGCACATTATCTGTTTTTCTGCAAATGCAGGGCACGTAAAGATCCCATAGTTCTATGTATAAAATGATTAGTTAAGATAAGGATGTGTAAAGCTGACTGTGGTTAGAACCCTGCAGATAATGAGCGCACTGAGGATGAACGCAGATAACCTGGGAATTTCACACCATCTACTGTACATCACACACAACCTGCTGCAGGAGTTCAGCGCTCCTGAGTGAGCACACATCCAATAACAGCACACACTTCACGATACATCCAGGATAAATGAAAAGGCTAATAACATCATAGATGTATCACGGTGACAGTAACTCAAGATAATGATGTGCGTATTATGGGAACATTATAGTTGGATATCGCACCACTGATGTTCTAAACTAAAACATTACTGAACACATCACACCAACAGACTTATGTTTGAATAAATGGAATGATTCAGACATAAATAAAAGAAATACTGCGTGAATAGTATCAGAATGGTACTCACATATCATATACACAGCTATCCAGTCATCCTCCGGTACTCGGTGTTCACATCATCATATGTTCCCGAGCCGACGGGCTCCGGCTGATGATGTGATGTGTTCGCAGATGTGATGTATTTTAGAAAATAAACGGTGGAATGAAGATACTGGGTGATGCAGTAGCTCGTTTAAAAAAAAAGGGGTAGCAAGCTGGTTGAACGCGATAGTGGGAGTGCGCACACAGTGTGAGCTACATCTGCAGCCAGCGGAGTGTTGACCCCGCCCCTCTGGACGGCAGAGTGTTGACCCCGCCCCTCTGGACGGGAGGAGGTACAGTAGATGGAGCGTACTACCAAAACATGATTTTACAAATGATTCACTAGCAAACACACTAAGGTTTGAAAATGCCAAAAAAAAACTAACAATACATACATTTTGTTTTGCGTACAGTATACCTTTCTGACAAATACATACTTCCGGTACTTCACGCTTCAGACACGTATACATGTCTTACAAGTAGAAAAAAAACATCCTCCAAACACAAAAAGCACTATGCTGAGGAGATGCACTGGAACTTTAAACGGGCTGTATGTTATTCACAAATCAAAATTCCAATTAAAATTCCAACCTATTTTTGGCAGTTCAAAATGTAACCCATGACATACAAATGGAAACTGAAACATCTCCCTGCGTCTGTAAAACAGCAATTAATGTTGCAAATATGTCAAAATATTAAGAACAAATGTTGTATTGATCATGGATGATATGATTCTGCACAGCAATACTCAGCATGCTCCCCAGCTCACAGTCACAATACTACCATGCTGATGTTAAGCAGGTATAATGTTTAACGTGCTTGTGCTCTCTCGCTACATCGACTGCATGGCCTAATCTCTGAAAATGATGTTTTCATGTGAAAACAATTTGCGTCCACATCCTCTGTCCAAGTGGAGAATTGACAAGTGAAAAACAGAACAACTGTGCTTTAGAATGAAAACTATCTCCGTACAGATTCGGCACCATCTCAGAAATAATCCCTGTAAATTACCTCAGGTCAAAATGCACATCAGCACTCTTGTACACTGGGCCCGTCCATGCTGACGTATTAGCATGAGGAACTGCATAATTTAATTGCAAACAGCTGCTGGCTTAGACAACAAGGTCAGCAACGTCTGTAATTAGTTGAAGAGACTCAAAATTATAGCAGGAAGCCAAACATTTTTGCATACCACTGAATGCAGTGGTATGCAATCCATCTCAGCCAAGAGAGGAAAAATGATTCTCAATGTTAAGACTTTGAGAGGTAATGAGGGAGTAGAGGATAAATGAGGAACGTAGCGTGAGAATTTCCGCTTGTCGCTCACACAGCTCTTCGTTCTCTCCATTCCATCACTCCATGACAAACGCAGGTTTCATCCCACTCCACTGACATTGCTCATAACTTGCTCAAAACACGAGCTATGTTGTATTATAATTCTATCTTTAACACAAGCCTGGCATCACTGTTCACAATAAAATGTGATCTTGGCAGACTTGTGCGGTTCCTTGTGTGGCCACATTCCTACTTTTGTTCCACTTTGCTGTCACCTGATAGAGTTACAGGAATAGTACAGCTGACTGACCTCTTAGTTACACAGTGAACTCCACTGTTTGGCAGAAAAACACTGTGCTGCTACTAATCTGACTAAAAACATCACAGCGAGCTAATATGAAAACATCAGCTGCTGTGGCTCATAAAGGAGAGGAGAGGTCGCAAGTAATCAGACGGTACCTGGTTCAACCTCTGGCTCCTCCGGAGGCCTTGTCGCAGTGTCCTTGAGCAAATCACTGAACCCCTTACGACCCCTGATGCCATCAGTCTAGGGAACGTGTGTTTTTAGCTCTATGACAAGTATATAAATGCAGTCAATTTAACTTCAAGTCAGAAAAGGATACCACAGAATATACTACAAGTAGTAAAAGAAGAATTACTACAGTCACACACACAGCCAGGCTCCCCATTCAGCAATGTAGCACATAAACCATGAATAATACCCTTGCAATTATAAATGAATATCACTTCGTGCTTTTATTCAAATACTTACGGTGCTGTTTTTTTTGGCTACAGAGGGACAAAGCTTTTTTTTTAAAAGCCTATTTCATAGTATATTTTTCCTCTGCTTCCGTGCACTCCTTCTGCACAAGAGACTAATTATCAATTATTCAGACAACATCTCTTGGTGTTTAAACAAAGCCTTTGTGGTTTGAGATTGATTTTCTAAAGGGCCACTCGAACATTAACGGCAGGAAGGGCTGAGCACACAAGAGATGATGAAAGCCAGTGTCTGGATTTGTCCTCTGGGACACGCAAGCAGTAAGCAACGAATATAAACAAAGGCGTATAGGCTACTCAGTGGGCATGAATCTCATTCAATATTCACAAGACTTCATTGATGGTCGAGAGCAGAAGGTGTGCTTAAAGGTGGTGCCGACACAATGTGCAAACACTTCTTAAACAGCTTCAAACTTGAAGAAGAAGTGACTGCTGTCCTCACAATAAAGGCAGATATTTATCAATATTCAAGGCGCTGGCTTGCTCCTCAGGAACCAGGAATGATCCTTTAAGTTTAGCAATTTTGTGTCCAGTAGTTACTTAATGTATTTAATCAGATTAAAAAGAAACAGCAGCATATCGACCTTATTTAGGACCTCTCTTCTTCCTCTCAGCAAAATTTCCATGAAAAGCTTGAAAAGCATAAACACCATAACAAACTTCCACAGGCATGTTATGACATCCAATGAATCAATCGAGCTGTAATAATTGGAGACGTACGCTGTCAGATTGTATCTTGTTTCACATGTTCATGAACCCTCACAACACAACAGTGGCTAAAGACGAAGAATATGTTTGAATATCCTATTGATTTCTTTCCGATTCCTCCCAGTATGCTGTGCAGACATTGTGTGAATGAAGTATTACTTTAGATTTTCAATATCACTTTAAATGATGGGTGCTGGGCGTGAGTGTTTGGGATTTGCATGGGATGGTTTAAGTGTTTTGCCGTCACAAGGGAGAAGACAGAGTCCAGATCAGCAGGATACTGAGTGCCCATTTGTGGAACGATTTTGCAGCAAAAGCCCTTTACAATTAATCACAAAACCTCGACTGCAAAGTGGTCACCTTCTCAGGGATGGGAGAGCTCCTCTGTCTTAACCACAAAGTAACTGAATCAGGGGAACGTTATTGTACACCTGACGTAATGTTTGAAGACATTAAAGGTGGCATGTTTTCTGATGTACATGATGGCTACCGTCTAACTCACATTATCACCTGTCTGTGGCAAGTTAGTATTCATAACTATGTTTTTGTTCAGAAACCCTGCTGCAGCTCAACCTCAGTAATTCTGCTGAATCATTCATCAGGTACAGCCAAAGCCTGAGCAGCCTACGAGCCAAGGCAGTGTCACAATGACAAACAGGAGATTGCCGCAGCGGGGAAGACACTGTGACGAGCGTGAGCTGCAAACAAAATAGTCAAATAATGGGATTCCACTGACGGGGGTGTTTAGAGGCTAGGAGGAGGACTAACGAGACCACACCAATAGTAACGTTTAACAGTAGTTCATTCGTAAGTCGATGGTGCAAGTAAGATAGGGAGAAGGTCGAAGGGGTGACAGGGAGAGGGTCCAGAGCAAAGCAAAGGGGTGACAGGGAGAGGGTCCAGAGCAAAGGGGTGACAGGGAGAGGGTCCAGAGCAAAGCAAAGGGGTGACAGGGAGAGGGTCCAGAGCAAAGGGGTGACAGGGAGAGGGTCCAGAGCAAAGGGGTGACAGGGAGAGGGTCGAGAGCAAAGGGGTGACAGGGAGAGGGTCCAGAGCAAAGGGGTGACAGGGAGAAGGTCCAGAGCAAAGCTGCTGTGGGGCTCATCATCCACCCGGAGTTCCTATCAATGATGGAGAAGCGATACAGAAATTGAATCATACAACCAACCTGCATGTCTGTGGTGGTGGGAGAAAGCCCAGAGGAGAACATGCAGACTCCACACAGAATTGAGCAAGTTCCCTGGACCTTCTTGCTATAAGGCAACGGTGACCACTGTCCACCGTTGCAGCCCATTGAGAGAGGAGGAGAGTGGGGGAGGGTCGTGAGCTCTGAGTTGAACTGGAGCGAAGGAGGTTGAGGGAGAGATGCCTTTATAGGTATGCACATGGGATTGAATTGATTGAGTTCAGCTGGGCGACGAAGCCTCCAGTGACCAGTTGATTTATTGTCAAGTGTCCCAGAAATCAAGGTGACATTCAACGGTTCTAAAGGCAAAGATGTTCTACTGTGTACTAATAAAAAAGCAGCAATTCCTTATTTCTGAGAAAAACCCGAACTGGCTTAAGATTGTGAATGAGCAAACAACTTGAACAGAAAAGTATTTTTTTTTTCAATGCCATTTAAATCTTAACTAAATATAACAAACACACACACACTCATTTCACACACTGTAACCTAAGCATGCTGCGTGCAACATTTTTGCGAACGCATTGAATGTGACAAACCAACAAGAACGCCCACTTCACACAGCGACTGGAAGGAGGTGTGATTTCTCTCTGTGGCACTTTTTTCATTCTTCACACAAACGCTTTCGAGGATAAACTGTCCAAGCAGTTTGCACCTGCACTGATATCTCCATTCCATTATATAATATAATCATTGTGTCTCTTCGTTTCCTGTGACTGTCTGTCGCCTTCGAGTGGGGCCGGTCGGAACAGGAGTAAACACTTATCCCTTTGTGTTTCATCTAGTTTGTATCAAGCGTTACCTTTCAAAATAAAATTCACACAAGCACATTTAAGTTCAGTGAAGTTCAAAGTGTATTGAGAGAGAGGGAATATGGGTTTGACATGCAACAGGGGTTCGCCGTCGGAATCGAACCACAGACCAAAACGTTAATATAAAAACACTTGGATTAAAGGATCAGTTCAACATTCTCTAATAAATTGATTCCGTTTTTTCACAACGCGAAACAAACGCTTGTGCTGATGCACACGTAATGAAAATTATACTGTATATTTCATAATCTTATAGGTATTATCAACTAGTGGACTAAATAATTCCGGCAGAGGCCAAGTGCATGAATCCAGTGAAACAGAAGATGCTCCAGGCCTCAGTGGGATTTTTGTTCCTTCCAAACAGCCATAATTCCTGTCGTGGACACGAGTCCCATCCAGATAACGGTTCGGCACACTGTCGTTTTTTAAAGTTGTAATTCTAAAGGGAGACACACATGTTCAAATCCAACAGCCAGATTCATCAGACTGATTGTGCAGCTGCTGCCCTCAGCCCTCCTCCTCTTCCCTCATTATTTACACTGCAGAGAGATTCAAGTCTGTCAGATTGATCATCTCTTCATTACTACACAACTGTTTGCTTTGATTACATCTGCTGGAAAGACCAAGTGTCTCTTTTCGAGATTAAAACAGGAAATAGAATAACTAGACTCTTTCTCTTCCCCAGCTCTGTGGGATGCAGTGTTGTATAAAAAAACTAATTACTTCCAATAACTCAGTTGGAGTTCTCTGCAGCCTCTATTCTTGCCTTCCCAGAGATCATATCACATCTCTGTTTCCATTTGTCCCGCCTTTCCTTTCCCCTTGTTCTGGGATGAAGATGCCAAAAGGATCAGCTGGATGCTCAGCTGTGTTCTCATGTGCAACATATTGCTTTTACTCCGCTCTGAAAGGAATTAGGTCAGCCCATGAAACATTCATAAAAGATACAGAATGTGTAAATGTTGCAGACAGCTCAAGTCTAGTTGTGTCTCCCAACCGGTGCAGCCCAGTCGATGGAGAGATCCCGGCCACCGCTTCCCATCTTGATTCACACAGCTTTCCCGTCTTAAAAGAAAGCATATTAAGGCAAGTGTGCGTCCACCCTCAGGAGCACGCACAACTGCTGCAACCATGTGATTGCAGTTCCAGCCTTTTCAGTGCCATAAAGACACAACAGAACAGGGTACACAAGCAGAACAACATTCACTGAAATGAATAAAGGCTGTTACTAAAGTATGAATCATGGACGGAGAGGGCCCAAAACATATAACAGCAACATAGTGTTCAGAATGAAAACAGTAAGAATACAAAGCAATAAACACCAGCCTCATGCCCGTCTTTGAGCAGGGCCAACACATGGCTTTGCATTTTACATGGACTGATGAGAACTTGAACACACCAGAGCAGTGATTTTTAAATCCTACTGTATGTGTGAGATCCTTGTTGTTCAGACATGCCAGACTGTTTAGTTGTTGGGGGGGAGGGGAGGTGTGTGTGTGTGTGTGTGTGTGTGTGTGTGTGTGTGTGTGTGTTTGGGTGGTGGGGGAGGGGATAGGTTTTAACAGTTTGTGCCGCCAATGAAGCCTCTAGGAGGAGACAAAAGGACTATCGCTCTTAATTTGTCCTGTAATCTAATTACATCCGTTGATATCAGACATTTAACTCTTAATTTGTGCCATGTCTCTCCAAAGCTAATGAGCATCATAACATCCTCATATTCGTGGCACAGCAATATGTTTCGTAGCAACTTATACTTATTAAACTGCATTTAAATGTGGTCAAACTCCCATGTTATGTTATATGTAAAGGGAACAAAGGGAAGAGCATGTAAAATCTAATTCCAAAATAAAAGCTGAATATATCATTTTTAAAAATCTTTCAAAATAAAAGCCTTCTAAATTTCTCTGCAATTTACTTTGATTGTAGATGAAAGTTAGAGGGAGAGTCTGCAGTCTCTTTCATCAGACTAATTTCAATTCAAAAACATAGTGGACCTCAGATTGTCACTCAGACAAGATCTAAGTTAACTCTCAAAATCAAAGACTTCCACTGACTAATTTCCCTTCAGAATGATATCAGACTGAGTATCTCTCAGGAAACACCTCACCTCAATTAAATAAAACTCATAATTCCACTGGGGTGCTAAGAGAATTCAGACTTGTGACATCAGTATTTCTAAAACCTTTGCTACAACTCCCTCTCTGGTACAAAAGTCCCCTACATTTTGATGTTTGTGTCCTCTCTTTACATTGGTG
The DNA here is from genome assembly GCA_901007825.1 of Macroramphosus scolopax. Lineage (NCBI taxonomy): Eukaryota > Metazoa > Chordata > Actinopteri > Syngnathiformes > Centriscidae > Macroramphosus > Macroramphosus scolopax. The sequence goes on along the minus strand of CAAKHC010005369.1, from coordinate 58,023 downwards.
AAGAGTGACATCATGTTTTGTCGTGCCTGCAGAGCAGCTCTCGAAGGTCCCTGAGGTCAGTGGGACCCGGGGACGTCTCTGCAGAGTGCATAATGCCATGAGAGATGGGTTGGCACAAAAATTTGGTGCTCTTGAATCAGCCACTGTACTACTCAGTCTTGGCCAGCTAATAAAGAAGAATCAATGCTGCACCAAAGACTCAAGGGCAAAACTCACTGGTAGAACATCCTAGGACTCTCATCAAAGTTACAGTTTAATTTATATCCCTCAATAAGAGTGACTTCACTTCTGTATCTGCAATGCGCCAAATTAAACACTGTCATGGTAAATACTTGATCACTGATTTCATATGTTCCACATTTGATAAAGACGTTTTGAAAAAAAAAGAGGAAGGCATAGAGTTAAGAAAGGTTTTTACAATTCAATTCAAAAGCTTTTAAAACCTGCCATCTTCCTCGACTGAACATCTGAGGTGTAATTTTGGCCTAAAAAGAATATTCTAGGGCAAATCCATCCCACACAAGTTCAGTTACACCTCATGCTAACCAGTGAGGTGTAGTAGAGAGTTATCCTGTGTAGGTATCCATCCAACAACAATCCTCCTGTGTCATCTCTGCTTGTGTTTTTTACGTTGGTCTAACTGCAGATCTTAGTAGGTCTGCAGGCCAATTGGAGCAGAGGAGGGTACCCAGGCATGAGGTGTATGACTTCCATTAGGACGAATGCCCGAGAATAGCGAACGTGGTTTGTACAATGGCATAGTTCCATCATTGAAATGATAAAAGTCTGAATTCTATTTGTATGAATTCCTGGCAATCAGATCTCTCTTAGGCCTATTTGGTATTTTGTGCTAACCTGGCAAATATTATCTAAAAAGCTAAACTATGGTGTGTTTGGTTGTGCTGAGTGGGCCTGGCAGCCTGATCTCCACCTGGCTGCACTACATCACACCTCCTAGGCCTGCAAATTAAGAACCCCGGCTTCTCTTACAATCATCGCGGGTTTTAAGTTTGTCATAGTGGCATCAATAAATTATATGACGAATTGTGCCGTATTACTTTTTAGAGTGTCGGTAGGAAAACTTGCGGATCAAGTTTGCATCATTGCTGTGGCCCTCATTTCCAAAGATTGACAGTCGTGTTAATAAGTCTGTTGTCCAGACAACAACATCAGTGTACTACAGTGTGTATGTAAATAGCCCTCATAATATATAGGCCTTCTGCACTCTCTGCTCATATCAGACTAACATATCAGTATCTGAGCAACTTTGTTTGTAGCCCACATGTACAACAAATGTAACTTCCCCTTTCAACTGTTCTGAAATCACTTAAATCTACAGTAGGTCGGATAGGATGACAGGCTAATAGCAATGTATCATGTTTTCAGATCGATCCACCATTCAATAACTTTAAAGCAGTATAAAATACAGCCGCTGCTTGGTCGGTGTTGAGCAACAGTAAGTGCCTGGCCAATGAATCCTGGGAAATGTGTGAATCCCATCTCACAAATAAACACAATTCACAGTCTAAGTGGCATTTCACTTTGAAGGGCTCGCCGCACTACATCACTGAGTGTATTCTGAAACAATAACAACCACAAAGACGATCAGTTAGGGGAGCAGACAAACACCAGGTTGGCTCACAGTTGGAGAGGCAACTACTGCCTTCTGCCATTTGAATCACCATGGAAACAGCCAAATACACAGCAAGCACGCTCATCAGATTCGACTCAGCATACTGCAGGCCATGTGTGATGGCGAGCTATTCTCATGCTATCATTTCTAATGTACAAAAACAGGGTTATAGATAAATACATAGAGGAGATTAGTGTTGACATACTGTTTTCTTAATGGGTTCCACTGCAAATACACAGCAACAACTGTGTTAGGGTTGTCAGCTAATGACATGGGGAGGAAAAAGGGACATTGAATGAACAGAACACAGCTTGGTGGGGAAACAGAAGGTAATCTTCCCCTGCCAATATTACACATATGGGCATATAAATAACCAAAGATCTGCAAATCAGTAACGTTATCGAGATCACGTTAATATAACACTGGGAAAGATGCAGTATTGACTGGTATGACGCCAGCAGGGATATCATACATGCAATATGAATTCCTGATTCACTATGTCATTAGGAACATTGTCATTGGAGCACGGTTACATATAAGGGACAGCGCGCACAGCAGCGCAGTACATGTATGTTAGTAAATGACGCGCGTTCAGAGTCAGTGGGAACAGCGCGGATGTGCAGGCAAGCCACGACATCATTGCTGATATCTGATCCAGTCAACTGACAAAAGCACACTCCAATAACCAGATGACAGTTGTCTAACATGCGTGTGGGCACCTCCTCTCTCATCTTACCTGCTCTGTGCGCTTCACCCAGACGGACCTCGGTGATGCTGCTCGGGTCGCTCTGAGATCTTCCCCGCCGCAGCAGGCAGTCATCTTCCAGCCCGTCCGATGATGCCATGGTGTGCGGAAGAAGAGCTCACCGTAGAACTGGAAGGCGTAGTCACCGTCAGCCAAGGTCACCGGCATCAAGTGGTGGAGCAGATGTATTCAGACTGCTGCAGCTGCCGCAGCTCCTGGTTCCCGTTCAAGGAGCAGTGCTGGGGAAAGTCATTACGCGCTATAGCATCACGCCGCATTCATACGCTGCTCGTAAACCCCTACTTCCTCTTTCGGTTAACGAATCATTCAAGATCACCCGTTATTGGTCAAGAATGTGACTCCCTTTCTCCTTTTGCACGCAGATTCGTGCCATCGTGTGTTACAGGGATTAGACAGTTTGTTACAAAAGTTATCGACACAACTCAGCAAATAAGATTGAATCAGCTCCCACACGCCCCGAATCTCTGGTGTCTGCTCATCCACATAGTTCTGACCACGAGATAAGATCGATGTTGGACCGATGGTGCTGGGTCGAGACGGCTTAAGTGCGTCCTGAAATTTCCACCACAAGTGCCGGAATTTTAGAATCTGCAGACTGGCTTTTGTATGCTACATTTTCTGACAGCAATTACTAAACTACTTGGAAGGTAGTTACTAATCCAAATGGTACACAAGGACCACTGGGTGTGTGTGTGGGTGTGTGACACTTCCCCCGTTGTTCATTTTCCGTAATCCCTAATTGGCCCGTTCATTTCTTTTTGTCGCAAGTCGTTTTTCCGAGGTTTTTGGACGCACCATAAGAGGCACGCGCGTTACTCACGCTGACGGATGCGTGCAGGTCATTGAGGGGCTTCACAGGTGGGAAGAGATTACACTTCACTAAGGAAATATGTATAGGATAACAGTGCATCTGGGATTAATTTGCACAGCTGTTTCAGCACTACTCTTACTCATTTCAGCTTTAAATTTCTTTTGCACATGTTTTCATTCCATATTAGAGTTAAAGCTATAAATTACAGCAGAGATGGACTGCACCCAACTTGCATCACTCTAGTACCCTGGTATTGTGTGTGTCAATGTACACGCTAGTGCAGTATTACTTAGTAATTATGTATTAAGACTATAAATAACTGACTATCTATCTATCTATCTATCTATCTATCTATCTATCTATCTATCTATCTATCTATCATAGCTAGCTAGCTATTTTCTATTCCTTTTTTATTATTGCTCAGTTCTTATCTATGATTGGAAGAAGGTGAGAAATCATATCCCAGCTTGCATGATTTTATCCACTTTCATTTGTTTTGGTAAGATGTAAACATACCCCCATGTCTGTGTGTGCTGTACAAGGTGCAAACTACATACCATAACTTATGTGCAATAACTGTATGCAATAACTTACATACAACAATTTTTTGTGCAATAACTTACATACAAAACTATGTGCAAACACTGTATGCAATAACTACAATAACTGCATAACTGTAGGCAACAACTTACAATAACTACAATGCAACAACTTACATACACAAACTTATATGCAATAATCTGTGCAATTCCACAAACGTACTAACTTATCTATTTGTTTACTTATTACTTCACTTGTTACTTATTACTTATTTTGTGTGATAAATGCTCTTTGATGTGTGCACTGTCCCCTTTGCTACTGTAATGTGTAAATTTCTCCGTTGTGAGACATTAAAGGTTTTCTGATTCTGATTCTGATACTGGTACTTAGGTGCAATGTTCCCTCTAAGTTTGTAATGTAAGTCAGTGACAGGTGTCCAACCAATGATATGATGCGGTTCACTTACGCAGCCAATCAATGTCATTTACAATTCTTCATGTGTTAAGTGTCCCACATTGCAACACTTTACTAAAGTTACGTCTCAAGGAATACACTCTTTTCAGCACATATTTTGATTTGTCCCGTAGCCCTCGAATGCAGCACTACATTCATCTCATTGGTAGAAACATACTTTTTCCCAGTGAACTGAATATTGTACATTTATTGAATAAAAAACAGGTCTATATTCAACTCTAGATTAAATATAACATTAATTACCATTGTTAAACAGGTAATATAAGGCAGGTAAACCAATCACTGAAATTAATGGATTTCACGTGTGGCTTGGATTTCAACACAACACGTATTGGCTGCATATTGTGTGTTTAGATTAACATATTGCAAATGATTATCCCTCAACCACAGAACAAAACTATCATAGGTTACATGATTGCAGCATCTAAAAATCCTTCATATTAGAAGAGATCAACTGACTACATCAGTGAACAAGGTCACTTAGAGGAAAGTTCCTGTCCATCACAATGGACAGGAACTTTCTGGCAGACCTGCAACTGTCAATACATACATTTAAAAAATGTCCTCTTCAAAAGATAAGATACGGTGATCAAATTAGTGTCACAATCTACATTCTAATGATGTGCTTTTATCACAAAACCCTGATGTACTGTATATATTTTGGAATACGCTTGTATGTTAACCTTTACTGGCTGAACACAGTGTAGAATAAAATACATGGTACTTTGCCTTCTTTATGACATATAGAATAATATCTACTCATTATGCATGTTATAATTTGCAATAATATAAATGATTATGACATTTTTGACAAAGACACAGTGATATAATTATTGCAGGTTGAGAGAACAGACAGTGTTCCTATTAATGAGCTATATAAAACACTACATTGTATACAATGATGCTAAGGGAGGATTACAATTCTTTATTCAAACCCATCACATCATCAGAGAAGCCATTATAATGTGTGTAGTGTTTATCAGGTTAGTCCTCTATCAAGTCAGATCCCTAAAGGGAAAAGAAAAAGATGATTATAATTTCAAGATTATAGTCCTGAGTCATCAACCTGATACCAGTTTGAACTTTACTGCAATACTGCGTGTGCTGTACAAGGTGTAATACCTCTATGTGCAATACCTAACTTATCCACTACATGTAACATCACTGCTCTTACCTCTGCAACACTGTAGCTTCTATGTAGCTTATTTATTCTATCAGTTGGACATATCACTTACTGATTAGTTCTTATTTCTGATGATTCATCTAGACATGTGTACTTATTCATTTGTTATTTTTTATAAATGCTCTTTATTGTGTTCACTATCTACTTTGCTGCTGTGACGCTGTAAATGTCCCCATCGTGTGACGAATAAAGGTTTATCTTACCTTACCTTATCTTATCTTATCTTATCTTAGCTTAGCTTATTCTAGCTTAGCTTATTTTATCTTATCTTATCTTATTTAATACTCACAGGAGATTGGTCCAAGGGTGAGGGGTGGGAGTGGAGACTCGTTGCTTACAGAGAGATAGCCTCTATTTCCGCAAAGCTGTAAGGAAAAAGATTGTTTGTCAAAAATAGCATTAATTATTGATTCTTTCTCTTAAGTAAGAGTTTGAATGTTTGACTCACTGGAGAACAGCTGTCGTATCTCTTGTCACACAAGCTTAGTTTGCAATGAAGGAATAAGCCGGGATTGAGAGGGAAGATCTCGGCAGAGAAACGAGCACTGAGGGCATTGCCACTGTCAACCACTGTCACATGTTGGGGGTCCGTCGAACACCTGGAAAAAATACTTATGGTTATTACACATCATCATAGATTTTAAATTTCAATTCAGAGCATTACATCACATTTACCCATCACCTAAACTAAGCATGCTTAGTGTAGAGCAGAGACACTCTGGCACCGTTGGTCTCTAATAAGGAAAAGAAGGAAGAGGAGACAAACGCTGAAGAAAATTGGGGAGGAATCAAGCTGTGAGGTTGCAGCGGTACAGAGGTGCTGGAACCGTGAATGAAATAATAGCGCAGAGGTGTGACCATTAGACAGTCTGCGGCACAGTTTTGAATGAGGTCAAGGTCTTTTCTGGTATTTGTGAGTCACAACACTGCAAACTGTATCAGATCACATGAGTATTTCAGGGATAGGAAGTCTTCCATGCTCGAAAAAAGGTAGTATTTTCATGGCGGGTTGGGTTAGTCTCATCTCATGAACAAACAGGAGAAAATATATTGTTAGTGGCGAGAACTTGATTTAGGTAAATGCCATTAGCAGAAATACAAACCTGTTCTGAATGAGAAAGCCTGGCTCTGCCCCTCCTTCATCAGGGTTTGAGGAGTACGTTGTATAGCAGTCCTCCAGAACAAGTGCGAAGCTTGGATCTCTCTCACTCACAAATACGCCCACATACAGGGCAGAGCCCATTGGCAGGGTGACCGAGCCTGCTGGATAGCTGCGAGTATAGCTGGAGCTCTGGAACAGATACATGCTGGCTGTCACTCTAGTACCTGAACCCATCAGGCTGCCTTCCATGCTGCAGAAGATGAAAGGACAATTAGAAAAGAGTGACATCCCTTCTGTGTAATGCATTTCCATTATTCAGTGATGTACATCTATTCTATGTGTTGGCAGAGACGAAGGCCGAACATGAATCACAGATGGCTCACGGTTTTTGTTCGATTGGTTTCATGCTGATGTCGGTTTCCAAGGGGTAGGCGCAAGAGAATGGAATAATCTCAGGTGGATCATTGGGGTCCTTCTTTAGTGGGTAGAAAAACAAGCTGTTGGAGTAGATGGCATGGGTGTTGTTGGTCTGAAAGACAAAAAGTAAATTAAACATTGAGTTTAATGACAAGGAGGTCAGATTATAATCATTTACAACTTTTAAAAAATGCTTTTCAAACTATCAGGCTTGTCCTTATACAAACAAACAAAAAACAAATGACTCAAAATAACACCAAAAGAGAACAATTATTGAATAAATACAATGGATGAAAATAATAGCACAATTAATAAAAATGAAGTTTATCTCACCATCATTATGTTTCCGCAGACGCCTGCCTGGCGTGGGACCACGTACCATAAAGCATCATCCTGCATTGTAGGGCTGGAACAATCAGGGACTGACAGGTGACCAGACGATGAGTCCAAACCAGAGAACTGCAGGCTCGCCAAACTTACACCAACTTTCATCTGATCATGTGAGCAAGTAAGCTTGGAAACATGGACATGAGGATGGTGATCTAAAGAGCACAGAGAAAAGAAAAAGACCAGTTGGAGAAGATAGAACAAAATGATTATTTGTACCAGGTGAGGCTTAAGTAAGATCATTTCAAAGAGACTTCTACTAACTAAGGAAGTCAAATTGAACTGGAATTTATATTAGAATTGCACATATACCTTCACAGATGACACTGGCAGCTTCTTTGTGCACACAGTAATTGGACATGTATCCGGCGAGCGCACATTCTGTTATGGATGACTCACTTCCTGAACAGTGAGCATTTTCGATCCACATGATACCGCTGCCCTCTCCGAAATGTGCAGCATGTGGGTTTGCCGCGAGCCTGCCACAGCCCAGCTGTTGGCAAACCACCTGGGCCTCATCCAATCCCCAGTTGTCATCGCACACCGTCCCCCACTGGCCGTTGTGGAGGATCTCCACTCTGCCAGAGCAACGGCTTTTGGAACCCATCAGCCTTACTGGAGCACTTGGTGGTGGTAAACCACGGAAGGCCGATTGGACCATAGCGTCTGGTGAAAGGGAACATAAAATGTCCGTGAACACATATGACATAGAAGCTTTACTGATACACTTTGTCTAATGATAAGAAACCAAATGACTAATGTCTCACTATATGCAGAGGAGGTTTGAAATGTTAAATTTTGATGGGATCACTTAAAAACACTGGAATGTAATTAGGATAAATGGCATTCCTGGAGGGTTCTGTACAAGTCAGTGTATGTGTTGAGACAATAATCGTCGAGGTAAGACAACCCACTTTGTGATACTGTTGTGTTTCAAGAGTGTTTTTGTAGATCCACAACTGCAAAGGAACAATGCATCCTCTCACTACTGAAACATGTCGATTTTTTTCGAGTGAAATTAGAAACTTAATTTTCGATTCATGTCAAATAAATTAGTTTTGAATCAGGACATTGAGTTGTCAAAACAGTTTGAAATAACAAGTGTCTGACGCTGTTGAAAGCATAAGGAATAAAAAATGCAGATTTTAAAAATGTGGCGTAAATATTGGCGTTATAGGGATCAGATCAGACGAATATACCATGTTGGATATTCCTATGGTGCACTCTTACCTTCACAGGTGACACTGGAAATACTGCAGCTGTGTGATCCAAACCCATCGTGTGCACAATCTTTTACTGACGACTCATCTCCTGAACACTTAACATCGTCCAACCAGACTGATCCAATGTCTTTCAAGAGAACTGGATCCTCATGTGTTGACAGAGCCTTGCCGCAGCCCAGCTGTTGACAAACAACCTCGGCATCCTGCAATTCCCAGTCGTCATCACACAATATCCCCCAGTGACCATTGTGCAGTATCTCGACTCTACCAGAGCAGTTGCTGTAAGGGCTGACCAGCCTCACGAGAACACCTGTGAACGTAATTGTATTTAGAAAATGAATCAGGTAATGCACTCTGTGACACACATCAAAAGGTTCTGAGGAAACAGTACTCTTCTGATACTCAACATTTAAATTTGTTAAAAAGCTTTCCATGCTTTGAAATATGCATCAATTATAGACAATACAATGAACCCAAATCTTGTACATGCTTTGTTGTACAGGCGATTTCATTCACATGAAATATGTATGCACATGTTCACAGTATCGTTTGCTTGTCATATTGTAGCACATTGAATTTACAGCTTTCATAGGGAATGTACTATTTAAATAAACTGGACTATCCGCTAATGACCAACTTAAACCCACCACAAATCTGAAATAGTCTGCCTACATCATAGGCTTGTGTAAACACATTATTCAGGAGATGGAACAAGTTGACTCTTAGAGCTCTCAAAATCAGCTGCACATACACAGAAACTAACACTTGATGAAACTACCACTGAGAATCATAGCAAAACAAATATGCACACTGTTAAACTAATACACTCAAATATAAAAACACAGTGTTTGAAATAGGAGCATTTTCATGTGACTGGCCTTTGCCAAGTGCATGATAACTCATAGTTGCATATTGTCCACCTTCTACGTAAATATAGGTATCAGATCAAACCAGAAATTTAGGATCTGGAGCAGAAACAACTTGATCAGTATAGTATGAAGAAATACTCTTACCTTCACAGATGACACTGGCATCCTCATTATGATGGCAGTTGTGGGATCCAAACCCTCGATGTTGACAATCTGTTACTGATGACTCATTTCCTGAACATTCAACGTTGTCCATCCAGATTGGTCCAAAGCCCTCCCCAAAATATGCATTATCATGAGCTGACAGAGCCTTGCCACAGCCCATCTGTTGACAAATCACTCGGGCTTCCTCCATTCCCCAGTTGTCGTCACACACCGTCCCCCATTGTCTGTTGTAGAAGACCTCCACTCTGCCAGAGCAGCTGCTGTCAGAGCCAACCAGCCTCACCAGAGAACTTGGTGGTGGTAGATCAGGTGAGTTGGAATCAAAGCCAATTTCTGGTTAAGGTGATGAGAGTGATAAGATAAGAGTGTAGTCATGGGACTTTGGCCATGTGCCAGATGCATAGTAAATTACAATTGAAAGATGTCCAGTGCTATGTAGAATAACACCAGGCTGGGAGCAGGGTCAGATAGACCTGAGGTGTAAGGTGTACACTTACCTTCACAGATGACACTGGAATCCTCACTGTGATCACAGTTGTGGGAAGACATTCCATTATGTTGGCAGTCTTTTATTGATCTCTCACTTCCTGAACACTCAAGGTTATCCAACCAGATTGGTCCACTGCCCGCCCCAAAAAGCGCATCACCATTTGCTGACAGAGCCTTGCCACAGCCGAGCTGATTACAAACCACTTGGGCTTCATCCAGTCCCCAGTCGTCATCACACACTGTCCCCCATTGGTCGTTGTGGAGGAGCTCTACTCTGCCAGAGCAGTTGCTGTTCGGGTTGACCAACCTTACACGGTAACCTGCGGAAAATAATGCCATTTTATGCAAATACTATAAATCTGATAATGCACTTATTTCAGCATAATGAGCTTCAATCTGAAGAAGCAAAACTCTTTTGATACTCAACATTTAACTTTCTACAGAGTTTCATTCTTTAAAATGTTTGTCAAGTAAAAATCATACACGCAATGATGAACCCACAATCTCATACATAATTTGTTGTACCAGCAAAATAACTTGCTGGAGCAAATTCAGACTACACAGAACAGATGTTAGATGCTTAGTAATTCAAAATTTCATATCTTCCACTGGTTAACTAGATAGTAGAAGACCAAACTAGGGACTGTTAGATGGCCAATATGAAAACACTTGGGGCAGACTGGGATCTTATCAAGGCATATACCTTCACAGAGGACACCCGCATCCTCCAAATGATCGCAGTCGTGGGATCCAAACCCTGGATGTGCACAGTCGGCTATTGATAACTCATCTCCTGAACATTGAACGTCATCCATCCAGATTGGTCCATAGCCATTCCCGAAATATGAATCGTCATATATTGACAGAGCCTTGCCACAGCCCAGCTGTTGACAAACAACATGGGCATCCTCCATACTCCAGTCGTCATCACAAACAGTCCCCCATTGTCTGTTGTAGAAGATCTCCACTCTGCCAGAACAGCTGTCGCTAGAGTTGGCCAGCCTCACCAGAGATCTTGGTGGTAGTAGATCAGGTGAGTTGGAATCAAAGCCAATCTCTGGTTAAAGGAAAAGAAAAATCTCTGTAAACCCACATGACAATAGCAGCCTTTACTGATACATGTCCAATAATAGGAAACCAAATACTTATAGTCTCAGTCTATGCAGATGATGTTAGATATTAAATTAAGAACTTTCCAATCCTTGCCTATAAACTGTGAGGAATTCCTACATTAAACTGTATGGCTTATCATTTATGTGAAAAGGGAAATCATGCCCTGAAACAATTGTGCTGAAAAATAAACGGAATAACCTTTCAACATATGACATGCACAAACAAGGGCTGCCCGTCCACCAATGAGAAAAGGCATCATTCGATTGTTAATGATCAAATGAATTGACAGGTGACTATTATCTGGCTGAGTGTAGGAACTCAGTCAAAGAACATTTGTGAGTTAAGACAATCTAATGTGTGACTGTTTAGTTGCAAGTGTGTGGGGTTTTTTCTTTAAACTGTAAACTTACCTTCACAGATGATACTAGCATCCCTGTCGTGAGCACAGCTTATGGAATTAGACTGGTTATGTTGACAGTATGATATTGATTCCTCACTTCCTGAACAGTCAACATCCCACAACCAGATTGGTCCACTGCCCTGCTCGAAGAGTGCATAACCATCTGCCGACAGAGCCTTGCCACAGCCCAGCTGACGACAAACCACCTCAGCATCATTAATGTCCCATCCTTTGCCACACACTGTCCCCCATTCGCCCATGTGGAGGATCTCTACTCTGCCAGAGCAGGTGCTGTTAGGATTGACCAACCTCACTTCATACTCTGAAAAAAAAAAAATTGTTTTTATTGAAATATTATAAATCCGATAACGCACATATTTCAGCATAATGAGTTTCATTCTGAAGAAGTAAAATGATTTTAATACTCAACATTTAACTTTATTTACGGCTACCTTTCTGTCAAATTGATTATCTGTGTTTGGGCATTTAAATTGTCCCTCATGTCTTAATATTTTATCAGTAATTCAATAATTGATATTGACCGAGCATGTGGCCTGCAACTCCATAATTGATTTAACCAACCAGCTTCAGTATCAGTCTTCTTGCTGAATGAAGCAAATGCTACAGCTACAACTCCAGAGTCTTATTCTGTAGACCGGGCTGTACTTTTCAATGCTAAATCAAATAGACAGTTAGCCTTTGTCTGGTTTCTGTGTTCTCAAAAGGTCGGCTGTACTTAGTCAAACATCCCTTCTGAGATATGATAATCCACTGTGTGAAACTGCTCAGTTGCAAGTAAATTGAGTGTTTCTGTGGTGCCAACAACTCCATCTGGATGATCAAGTCCCTCTCTGTTGGGTAGTTTCACATCAATTTCTGGAGTTAAACTTCCATTTTTACCAAATTAAAGAATTACCTTATATCGATCAAACTGTTTTTTTAAACAGGACTTACAGAATTTAAATTCTGAAGCAGGCCAAACCTCTTTGACATAAGTGCATTGTCATCTGACGTTTGCAATGTGCCAAATGCTTAGTAATTCAAAATTTCATATCTTCCACTGGTACGTAGATAGTATAAGACCAAACCAGGGACTGTTGGATGGCCAATATGAAAACACTTAGACTGGAAAATGTATCAGGAAAACTTGACTGGAATGTTATGAAGGAATACACTTACCTCCACAGACGACGCCTGCATCCTTAGTATGATCACAGTTGTTTATGCCAAACCCACTATGTGAACATTCTCGTAGTAGCAACTCGTTTCCTCCACAGTAAATGTCATCCAACCAGATTGGTCCTACGCCCTCGCCGAAATAAGAACCATAATTTGCTGACAGAGCCTTGCCACAGCCCAGCTGATTACAAACCACCTGGGCACTATCCATATTCCAGAAGTCATCGCACACTGTCCCCCATTGGCCGTCGTGGTAGATCTCTACTCTGCCAGAACACCTGTCGCTAGTGCCGGCCAGCCTCAATTCAGCAGCTGTGAAAATAAATACATTTCATGCAAATATCATAAATCAGATAATGCACATATTTCAGCATAATGGGTATTCGGCACTTTATGGCACCCCTTCCACCATTCTGAAGAAGTAAAACTCTTTTGATACTCAACATTTAACTTTCTACAAATGTTAATTCTTTCAAATTTAAATCAAGTATAAATCATACACGCAATGATGAACCCACAATCTCATAGATGACATGTTGTACCAGCAAAAGAACTTGCTGGAGCAAATTCAGACTTCACAATACACATTCACAATACTTCATTCACACTCAGTAACTATACAAACTTTCAAACTATCTTTGGCTTTTTGCACGAAAGCAGATTAAGTGTACACCTGTCATAGGAAATGTGCCACTCAAATAAACAGTTGTTATGTTTTCATCCGGTAAGAAGACCAGGTTGTGTCACTGTGGATGTGAGGGTCAATTTCAAAGTTGTGTGGTCGACTGAACGTTACTGCACATAGATCAGTACTGCGACCATTCTTTAAAATAGATTATCTGTGTTTGGACATTTAAATTGTCCCTCATGTCTTAATATTTTATCAGTAATTCAGTAATTGATATTGACCGAGCATGTGGCCTGCAGCTCCATAATTGATTTGACCAACCAGCTTCAGTATCAGTCTTCTTGCTGAATGAAGC
>CAAKHC010005369.1:9197-39465 GCA_901007825.1 Macroramphosus scolopax | reverse complement strand
GGCCCATTCAAAGAATTATATGACAGAACGACATACATTTTGAAATTTTCTCTTTAAATGAACTTCCTATTTAGGTTAACTGTAACTTTCTTGAATGCGTCCTCCCCTAAAAACAAAGCTTTAAAGATCTTCAATGTTAAATTAAAATGTAAAACATGTTTCGGTTCCATGAGAACATATGTTGGGAAAAATATTTAAACTGGAACTGCATTTTTAAAACAGTTTTATTATTTTTTTTATTCATTTTAGTTTCAAAGTTGGTTCAGAGAATTAACAGATTTAGTGGTATGGGTACAAACTACCAAATTTCTGTTATCATGTCGTCCGGAGTGTAAAGAGAAGGAAAAGCTGATGTGACAGGCATTATGCTATTAGAACTCAACGTGACATTATTTTCTTTATCGCTGTGCTTATGCAATGTTTTTGAGCTTGATGAGGCCGAGACGCAGTTGGAGGTGAACTCGTGAAGAAGAACATCCAGGGGTGGATTGTATTATAAAATGCATTATAATATTTAACACAAGGTAAACTGCATATTATTAGTTAAACAAGATAATGATTGCCTTTTCTTTGGATTAAAATGCCCTGGAATGTTTAGTTAATTTCGTAACCCATTCTATTTTCTTTGGATCAACCAATTGATTAATTAACTAATCATCGAAGTGTAGCACACCTAATAATTCCCGGTCAAAGTCCTTATCTATGTATATTGAAGATCAAGTGGTTAATTTCTCTTTTCAGATCCTCTCTATGAATCCGTCCCCATACCAGCATCATTAATTCCAACTGTACTTCAAAGTGACTGGCACACCGTGAAAGTGTCTATTGTCTCCTCTTTTAATTCAGCTGGAATGTTTCATGATGACAATTTTCCCTGTGTGAGCCTGTCATGTGTTCTTAGTGACCTGGTCACAAGTAGCTCTATGTTAACAGGACGTGCCAGCATGTGATTAAACTTTTTGTATTGTAAGCAGATGTTGATGTGCTACAATTAGACACAACAACTTGCTGCTTATCACAGTGATCTTAAAAAGACAGTCAGTTGGCACAGGTACATACATAATTGCTTATGTGTGTTGCACCTTTTAAGTACATGTAATTAACACAGCATCACATCATATAAAGGAAAAGGTAGTGCAAAACAACAAGTGGAGACAAAGTTGACGATGATTGCAAATTAAATCAGTGACATCATCATGTTTGTTTTTGCAACACAGATAACTACCAAAACAAGACAAATGTCTTATTACATTTAAAAATGAAAAGAATAGGAAAAAATGCCTATTTTAGTGAAACTGTTGCAGCTTAAGCATAATTTTTGTCATTTTTATTTTTTACAAAACACTCAAACTATATAAACCTAGTTGGCTCTATGGGGATCAGCGAACTACGCCATAGCAGTTTAAGTAACCTCTGCCTCTTCTATGTCAGTGTGGCCTGGAATGTTTCTTTAATAAAAGCAAAGGGGAAGAGTTTGTACCAGGACTTGTTAAAACAGAAACCTTACAACTGGTAGGCTTGAGGCTGTTTGTCTGTGTAATGTTTCTGTGTACAAAGGTGGGTATTGCCCTTGGGGCTGAGTTGAGTTGACAGGCAGTACATTGCCATAGCTATTCATCATTTTCAACAGGTTCTCAGTTAATTAACTGACTTGTTAGAATGAATAATTTAATTAGTTAGCATAAAAAAATGGGTGTGTCACATCGGCTGGACCAAAATTAATTTTGTCTGCTATTTTTGTAATTAACACCTGTCAATCGTCCCTGTAAGAACTCTTTCTTTTCAGGTCCAGCCTGTCTCTCTACTAAATAGTCTCTCCATTCACATGAAAAGGAGATGAACAACCCCATCTTTAATAACCTTCAGAATATAGATTGCAATACGACATGTAATTGAAGACTAGAACTCTGGCTCTCATTATGAGAAATTCCATACATTTTTAGACAAAAATATGAGACTGTAAAGAAAGGAGAGGAACAGAGGACCCAAATTCAGTCCTCGGAGACAATCACTTATAGGATCAAGTTACAGAGTACAAAAGATAGATTACATGGTGTGTCATAAGTAAGGTTTGTTCACCCTTGACTTAAGAAAACTTTGGAAAAATGTTAATTCACAACTATATATGCACTGTGAAGTAATTCAAAACATTGAACACTGTCAAATATTATGAGTAATGGTAAAGGTGTCTTGTGTGGGGTTGTGTTTACTGGCTATATTAGCCCTTCTGCACACACCCCTCCCTACATCCCCTAACTGTCTGCAAGAGCACCTTTAAATGTTTGCACACACCCCCACCTCCTTTGCACACACCCTCCCCCCACCTCCATCCCCCTAACTGTCTCCCAGAGCACCTTTAAATGCACACTACATTCATGTGGTTGTCTCTTGTTTTGTTCATCCTTGTTGCACGTGTATGTTGTTGTTGTGTATGTTGTGTGTGTTGTATGTAAGCTACCGGATACCTTGAATTTCCCTTGGGATAAATAAAGTATCTACCTACCTACCTACCTACCTACCTACCTCAAAAGGGATGATAGAATCTTTAGTAAATGTGGCAGGTGGCACAGAGTGAGAAAGTGGAGGTGCACTACTTAGTAAGACTGGCAGATATATGTTAGGTTACATGCAGGACGAGCACAGGTTGTGTAGCGGTTCATGTCGGGAGAGTGAGGCAGGTGTACACCTGACTCCAGACCAGCGTTACGGAAAACAAGCATATACAACTGGTCGGCTTGAGGCTGTTTTTCTGTGTAATGTTTCTGTGCACAAAGGTGGATATTGCCTTTGGGGCTGAATAGTATTCTCTATTTGATTGTTTTTTATCTATCCATCTGTTTCACCCACCAGGCATCAGACTACTTTACTCCGGTCGAACCCCAGTCAGACAGTCAGGACAGGCTCATGGTGTGATGTGGTTGTCATCTGTCTGCAGAGAGAAGAATCACAAGGGGAATTTGCTTCCTCACGTAGTGCGCGAAACGTACTGATTGCAGTGGAACTCAGCCCCTGTTCTGTTTCTGAAAGTTGAAGTGGAAATGTTAAGGTGGGCGAAGAAAAATTAGAGTAAAGTAAATAAAACACTTCCCTCTTTAACACTAGCTTCTCGTCATCATGTATTATGCTAGTGACCTGTAGTGGGTGTAACATAAATACTGGATTCTATGAGAGAATATTTTACATAACATAGACTTTTATAATGTCGTTTTAATGCGCCATACATTGTTATACGTACTCCGGTACAGTAGGGGGCGGTATGCACCTACAATTGGAATTGTAAGAAGAGGACCCGGCTCCCAAAGGCAACTGTCAACTGTCAACCGGCAGCCGTTGAACGAACACAACCAAACATGGCGGAAGAAGCCGATTCCAGCAGCTCTTTCAGCGGTGCAGGGATGAATAGTAATTCTGCTGGAGGTTCCTTGTCACCGAAATCTCCCGGAGATGAAGGCACGGACAGTAATGCATCTGGTCCCAGCCTGGACCTCAGAAGCGTCCTGGTCACCAGCATGTTAAACCTGGAGAAGCTCGACGTAGACCTGTACAGGTGACTTCACCTCACTCCAATGTATCTTTCGAGTATGGCGACAGAAAAAAATGATGTTAACAATGTCTTCATCCATCGTTTCCTTTAGCACAGAAACTCCGAGGGCGATTTGAAATGTTGAAAACACTTGTAGCAGATTACTGTGTAGCTAAAATCACAAATGTACAAGCGTGTATAAGGACTAAAAAGTGTCTTCGAGTGATATATAAGCTCGTAAATCATCATTTGGATGCATTGCTAACTTATACTGTTTTAGCTTTACTGTTGCTATTATACACTATGCTGGATTATTTTGTATTTAATTGTATCGTTACTTCTCACCTCTGTTTAATTACATTACATGGTAAAAAACGTACTTTTAGTATTTAATCAACAGCTATATTGTCAGTTTTTTATAGGGAGGTCCATTTATATTGTACATGCACAACTTATCAGTACAGTTAATGAATGTGGTCGACCTATCAGTGATATATTGAGCAAGTATCAGGCTGCTGTATTATTACTATTTTTTGCATCCGATAAAGTACAACAATGTAGTAGTAGACAGAATTATTGCTGAACTTAATTATGGTGTTATACAACCTCTGTCAAAAATGGTCAACAAGGAGTTGTATTGAGTCAAAAGAACCAATGTGATTGTAATTGTTTCAGTGTTGAGAGAGAACATCATAGTATAACTGCAGAATGGCTGCTGCGTAACTGACTGATTGGGCAACTGTACGTCAAATCAATGAAATGTTTGTTTTTGTCACAGACATGCTCCGATTGTCATTATCAGTGTCTGATAACAGAGACACAGCCTTTTGTTAATTTTTCAAGTCTTCCCTCCCTGTTCTGTCCCTTTCTGTTAAATTGCTAACATGCACTGTCTCCAGTGAACTTTGATTTCAGATATTATCAACTAGAACAAAGCTTTGTACACTTTACAGTATTTTTCTGCAGATCGCAACATTTCCATGTTTCTGAGTGAAAATTAACTTTTTTTGATGAAATAAATTTAATAATAAAGCAATAAAACATATCTGCCTCTGGAGTGCAGATAGCAGCTGATGCAGATTACTTAAAGGCCAGTTATTGTCTTATCAATCAGTCTGTCATTACAAACGTGATGCATTATGTGACTGTCAAGCTCTAAACACCCACCCAGTTTGTTTGTGGCTCAGATTTAGCTTTGTTGGGATTTGAGTGTCATCTACAAGTGTAACTGGTCCCATGCCAACAGGTGCAAGAAAGTAAAAGAAAGTGAAGCGTCACATGATTGTAAGAACATTTTACAAACACTAATCGATGTAACGCAGTCTAATTTTAATATTTCCATTCTTCCCCAGAGGGACCCACCACTGGGTGCCCGACACTCAGCGTTTGTTTGGGGGACAAATAGTTGGTCAAGCCCTCGTGGCTGCAGCCAAATCTGTCAGTGATCATTTCTTTGCTCATTCTCTCCACTGCTACTTCGTACGAGGAGGTGAGATTTAGTGTGATGAGAGAGTGTAATATGAAGTGCAGCCCATATATTCAAAAGTGGGCTAATTGTTAATGCACTTGATATTTGTTATTACAAGCATATTCCTCTGCTTCGATGAACTGCATCACAAACATTAATGAAAATAAACAATACAAATAGCCCCTCATTTATCGAGCTGCTATTTTACCGCAGCTGTCCTATGGATGTTTTTTAGGGGATCCTAAGGTTCCAGTGCTCTATCAGGTGGACCGCACAAGAGATGGTCACAGCTTTTCAGTGCGCTCTGTGAAGGCCATTCAGCATGGAAAGCCTATACTGATCTGCCAAGCGTCCTTTCACATCTCGCAGCCGAGCCCCTTGGAGCACCAGTTCACGATGCCGGTGGTACCTGGTCCTGAAGACCTCCTCACTGTAGAGCAACTTATCCAGCTTCGTCTCAGGTAGAAGGATTATTTATGTGTGAAAAAGCAGAACTAGCAGCTGATTGAAATAAACACAAAAGGAATATTTGAAATAGTACTATTCATTGTGTCCACGTAGTGGATCGTGATTTTCTGAAACAAAGTTGACTTTGTCTCAAGGTACGAAATTTTGCAAAACAAATAGAATAATGAAACAATTTTTAATGCAAGATTAGCCCACTGCAGGTTAAACTGGTTTGATGATATTCAAGATTGGTATGCTCTATTATGCTATCCAGTTTTCTATTACTGTCTACTGCGCCATATCCAATGGCTGGATTTCTGTTATAAGGCTATATTAAATACACACTTCAAAAATATCATGACATTACAGTAGCATAGATAGTCAAATAGCCCAGGTTCTGCTGAGAACATTATGTCCGGTGCATCTGAATTTAACTGTGTTTTTAGACAGAGCTCTCCTTTACGGAAAAGAACGACCTTCCAAGCAAGCTGGTTGAATTTCTTTTAAGCTAGTGAAAATGATAGTCCGCAATCCTAATGTGAATTCCCTTGTCCTATTTTATAGTAAACCAGACCTGGCAGAGAATAAGAAACAAGGCCTGAACAAAATACTGGCGAATGAGATTCCCATTGAGATGAAGCCAGTCCAACAACCCAACTTTAACAGGTTCACTACAACTGAGCCAAAGAAGCTGTTTTGGGTGCGAGCCCGAGGACATATTGGTAAAATACACTTACATTAAATAGCTACACTGACTGATTGTAGGGATTTCTCCTAAAAGGAATAACAGAATGCTAAACATAGAAATGATATCAAATGAAACTGTTGCAGTTTGAAATAAGATACAATAAATAACATGACATATTCTCAGTATAAAAACACAGAGCATACATGGAGGTTGTAAGAAAGACACTTTTGTTTATGGAAATAGCGAATGAAATGAATTACAATTTTGACTTTAAGTAAAAACATTGACAACATGAGAAGTATAATGTAGTATAATCTGTTGAGGTGTTGATGTTACTTTTTTGTGTTTGGGCAGGTGAAGGCAACATGAAGTTGCACTGCTGCGTTGCTGCCTATGTTTCAGATTTTGCGTTTCTGGGCACTGCACTACTGCCTTATCCCAACCACAGGCCCCAGTTCTTAGCCTCCCTGGACCATGCTATGTGGTTCCACAACACTTTCCGCAGTGATGAATGGATGTTGTATGAATGTGAGAGCCCATGGGCAGGTTAGTAACTTGGTTGCCGTCCTTTTCCATTGATGTGACAGCACAGATTTTGTGTTGTCCCCCTTCTCCCACCTTCCTTTTCACCGCCTAACAATGCCGTGTATGTTGTGTTCTGCAGGTGGCAGCAGAGGACTGGTTCAAGGTAGACTGTGGAGAAGAGATGGGGTGCTAGCTGCTTCCTGTTCCCAGGAGGGTGTCCTGCGAGTGAAACCAGTCTCAAACGTCAGCAAACTCTAGGCGCGTGTCACCTGCCCTTTTTCCAAGATGTTTTCATTGTGTACAATAATATTGTATTTTATTTAACACAGAGAATAAGTAATATAATGTTATCTTTATGTTGTTGTTAATATGAAACATTCACACATCTTAATTGCAGATAATATGTGATGAGTGTAAAGATGGATGCATGCTTCTCATCTGTTTACTGTTAGATGAGATAATCATAAACGCCATTGTACACATAAATTGATTCATACTGCTTTCCATTAATTTAATTTGTGCGCTCTTTGTTTTTTGCATAATATGAACCAAGCACTATTACACAAGGTACATCATAAATAAACATAATAAATATACCGGTACATACACAGGATGGAAAAAAACAGAGAAAAAAAAGTGACAATAACAGTATCCTGTCCTGAAGGTTTCACACACAGAGATTACAGAACATTACCTTCAGGCACAGAGTTCATCCTCACATGAGGTAATGCGTAAACATGTCATACTGTATAATAGGCCAGGTCTACTTGATCCATTTTATCTACAATTAATTCTTGCCAAAATGCTTGCTCATTCATAGTTTTAGTATTTATTTAATTTACTTAATTATTTATATTGCGAAAATTCAGACCAAATCCCTTTATTTTTGACTTGAGTAATGTTAAAAGCCCCAGAAAACAGCTAGCAAGTGGTGCATTGTTGCTATGTGGTGAGTTTGCATGGTTACCACTAATCCCCCATAATGCAATGCATCACTGAAGGGAGAGTTGGGGCACCGCTATCGTTTTAGTGTAAGATAACACCCCGCTTCAGGTGGAATTTAATGGTATAGATGAACGCTTACACTAGGTAAATACACTAAATAATTGAACCACGTCTCACGCTAATGTTACGCAACCAAACGATTAGTCTTACCGCTAACGATACGCCAATGCTAAAGAACGTTTAGCTAGCTCCGACCTGTCTGTGTTTGCTAGGTTTCCTAGGAGAGCCGTAATCCGTCACTTCTAAGACAAACTACTACAGCTTTGACATTTATTAGCGATTCTCATGTCTGCCAATCATGTGCAGGTGGATAGCAGTGCTAACCTCTTCCAAAGCTAGCTAACATTGTAGATATGCCAGCTGACGCAGTTAGTTTACTGGGATTTAAATTTGTTTTATACAGGTTTCCAGTCGAAAAAAATGGATGTAAGTTCCACCTTTTAGAAAGTGAGCTGATTAAATAATGGAGAAGGAACAGCACAATAATGTGGTCTTCAATGCCTCAAAAAGAGAGCTGTTTACCACGAACACTGGATACAAATTCATGCAGAAGCGCCTGAGGACTCAGTGGAGAATTCAAAGGTAAGGTGTTTGTGCTCCAAGTGTCCGACCCTCCAAGTGTCCTACCTTGTGTGCCTACTTTGGCTTGAGCTCCTGTGTTTTCGAAGATTTTGGAGCTCAAAATAAATGCTATCTGTTTTAGTATGAAGGAAGAGCTGTCTTTGGAGAAACTAAAGGGCACCAAGTTGTGGATAACTGCAGGCCCAAGGGAGAAGTTCACAGCATCAGAGGTGATGTATCAAAAGAGGATGAGAACTAGCCAACTTCATACCACGTGTTGTTCATTTCCATATTACAGATCTTGTTGTCCATGGATAGTGGTTATGACGAGATGAGCAGTCACATGTACTGCTTTTGAATTCTGTCCTCAGTTTCTCATAGGCATGTTTCCACACTGTTGTTCCATGTGATTTCAGCTGGAGGCACTGAAGCACTTCCTGGATGGCGGAGGGAATGTCCTGGTCATGCTCGGTGAAGGAGGAGAAATGAAATATGACACAAACATCAACTTTCTCCTGGAAGAGTTTGGAATAATGGTCAACAATGGTGCATAATGAAATCTGTTCAAATGACATTTCAACTGTTCTATACAACTGTAGATTTGTATGGTCATTTCGTGGAATCATGTGGTGTTTATTTTCTTCCTCTGCATCAATACTACAGATGCTGTTGTTAGGAATGTTTATTACAAGTACTACCATCCAAAGGAGGCGCTTGTGTCCAGTGGTGTATTGAATAGGTTTGTTGTCAAAGCATTCATTGTTTATTTTTTCATACATCCATACTTTTTATATACAGGACACATTCCACAGGGTCTGCAATGTTTATATTATCATTCCACTTAGTTATAGATAACTACTTTCAGATAAATGAGTCTGTTAATCCCAAATATCCTGATTCTTTCTTGTTTAGAGAGATCAGTCGTGCTGCTGGCAAAGTGAACACCGGAACAGCTGAAGATGAAAATGTTGGAAACAATACACAGTTAATGAATTTCTTTTACTTCATATCACCTAAATTGAGCACAATGTTTAAAGTTTGAAAGCAATTTGTTTGACTTTTTTTGTGTAGGGCGCTTACATTTGTGTATCCATACGGTGCCACACTGAGTGTGATGAAGCCAGCTGTGGCTATTCTTTCAACCGGCTCAGTCTGCTTCCCCCTCAACAGGCCTGTCCTGGCCTTCTATCAAGGAAAGGTCAGAGGCCAAATATCTTGTTTTTTCTAAATAGGCATTATAATACTTTTGCTTCTATAGTTGTTACGTGATATTGACATTTGCCGTGTTAAGGAGGCTGGAAAGCTGGTAGTTCTGGGTTCCTGCCACATGTTCAGTGACCAGTACATAGACAAAGAGGAGAACAGTAAAATCATGGTGAGTACAGTTGACATTTAAAGATGTGTATATTCTGCTAGGCTTGCAGAGTTTGGGCTTCGATATTTATGCTGAATTTGTCGTACTTTTCTCTGCAGGATGTTGTGCTCCAGTGGCTCATGACTGATAATATTCAGCTGAACCAGATTGATGCAGAAGACCCAGAGGTGAAGATGTGTACTCCACAGTAGAAAGGCCTCAATGATATTGCTTTTTAATTAGCTGATATACATCTTGTGCCCGTTTAACTATCCAGATCACAGATTACACTATGCTGCCGGACACAGGGTGCTTGTCTGAGCAGCTCAGAGTGTGCTTGCAAGAGGGTGATGAAAACCCCAGAGACTTCACCTCTCTCTTTGATATGTCTTTGTCAAATTTGTCAACCGACACGTTACCCAAAGCCATCAGGTGAGAATTTGAAATACGACAGTTAATATATTCTAAGCCCCCAACCCTTCTTATTATTCCTCAGACCCTAAAGTTGAATGTTTTCTGCAGTGCTTACAAACAGCTTGATGTTAAAGACGAGCCACTTCAGCTGATCACACCACAGTTTGAGACCCCTCTGCCTCAGCTTCAACCTGCCGTAAGTTTCAAACCTGAATTTCTGTACCAGTTAAGGCTTTTCCATACAAATGTAGAATTTCTGCTGTCATTTGAAACTGAAAGGGTCAGGGAAAATACTTTTTGATTTGAGCACTACAAGTTTAAACCTAAAAGTATCTGTGAACTTGTCTGAGGGTTGGGAGATATGACAGTATACAATGGTATGTACCCAGTGTGTCAAAAATCATGTGTGACTTTTTTGCATGGAACACACCAAAGAATGGACTCTTCTTCTTTTGATTCTGACCAACTACGCAAGGGAACAGTATAGCAGCATCCCGCAAGTCAGGCTCAGCGATCACCCAGCAGTCGATCTCGTGTCTCCCTGCAACCAAAAAAAATGTCTACTTCTGAATTGTATGTCAAATTAGTGTTGATGTTATTCATAGAGTTGCCTCAGTATGCATCCACTTAAGAAATCTGCTCAGTTCTGCTTTCTGAGCAGTGCCATGCCTATCACTTTGCAATCTGTGTGAACATAAGATGCTAAGCCCTAAAACCCTACCTGCTCATATGAACGGATCAAGCTCTCTTTGTATACCAATTTAATCTTGATACATGCATAGAAACGGATTAAAGCACTGAAGCCTCACACTTGTTGACTTAAAAAATGTGAGACTCGGAGGAGGAGAGTAAAAATTCTAAATACAGAGGAGGCTGCAACCCAACAAACCCAGGATGAGGGGGAAGACCTTGTTGCCCTGCAGTTTCTTCCGAACTTTCAAAAAAAAAAAAAAAAAAATGAAATATCATGTATGGTTATTTCAAACTGTTCAATTGCATTTATAGAAATGTATTGCTATGTATTGTTTCTGTGATATAAAAGTACATGAAGGATGTGGTCATGATGGCTGGAATCTTCTTGTCTTTTAGGTCTTTCCACCTGCCATGAGTGATTTGCCTCCACCCATGCTGGACCTGTTTGATCTAGACGAAACATTCTCCTCTGAGAAAGTTCGCCTAGCACAGGTCACTAATAGATGTAAGCGCAGTGCTGAATGGGACATTATTAACTGCTTACTTTTAGTAAAAGTGATAAAAGGTCATTCTTCTCACAGGTACAGATGAGGATCTGGAGTTCTACGTAAAGAAATGTGGAGAAATTCTGGGGGTGACTCCCAAGTTGGATAAAGAGCAGAGAGATGCAAAGCACATCTTGGAACACATTTTCTTTCAGGTTGTAGAGTTCAAGAAACACAATCAGGTAAGTGCTCTCAAAACAAGTTTGTAATTCATTAAAAAGTTCTTGTCTAAAAATGTATTCTCTCTTGCAGGAGCACGACATCGACCCCGAGGGACAATTCACACCATTGTGACTCAATCCATGTTGCTCAACTCTGCCTTTTCAATATACTATAGCATGGCCAAGCAGATGTGCATATATTTTATACTAAAAGGGACGGTTATTTGTAGTAATTGTTGGTTTTGTAGTATCAACTTGGTAAAGAGATGTTGAAACCAGAAGTGATTTTACTGAGGAATTGATTGATATACACTTTTTACTGGAGATAAAATATTGAAAATACACTTCAACAAATAAAGTCATGATTTATTTCAATATTCAAGTCTGTAAAACATCTTGTTCAAGACAAAGCTCTGTGCATGAGCCTCACATGGATCCTCTAAAAGACCAATTGAAGATCTAGAAATGCAGGTTTTGCCATAGCACACAATGATGAATGACAATTGGCTAACTAAACTGGGCAGTTCACATTTCAGATTTTAAACAATGCAATCACAACATCAGGCTAAAGCATCAAGTTTAACCACTTTGAATGTTCTCCATGGAAAGTGTGCAGGGGGACATTTTTTGTAGACAAATCAGGGAGACACTTCAGCTTGTGAATGTTTGGTAGACTGAGGTTTCGGACTACACACCTGCTCCAGAGCACTTGACTCCATGCACAGTTTGGGGCTGCTGGTCTCGGATTTAATCAAAGACACATCCCATGACATTTGGGATGTTGCAAAATCACTGTATGACTGGTCAAAGCAAGCAGCCTTTTTTTGTTTCGGAAGGAGGATGTAGGGAGTGGAGGACTTGCCCTGTAATGGCACAGCCAGGTGACAGTTGTCAGTCTCTTGGGCATTCAAGCCGCTCAGTAATGATGCCGGAGATGGAGATATTGGGTCTGATGCTGCGCAGAGAGCTGCCAGGATGGACAGCTTGGAGTCAGATCCATCAGCTAAAGTGTCATTCGATGCTCTTGATGTAGAAAGTTGTTCCATTGACATAGCAGATGGCAAACTCTGGTCCCCAAAAAACTTCCTGTCAAGCTCCGATGGTGAGAAATATTCAAAGCTACTCATATCTAGGAGGTAAAATGTTAGATAACACTTCGAATATCAGCATTTGAGTTCACTTGAATTACTTGATCTTCTGTATATAAGGTGGTTTCTTACCTTTAACAACAAACATTTTCTCCATTGTTTTCATGTGCCAGTGATTGCCAACTGAGCTCCAGGTGGGGTTTTAACTGTTGAAGAGCCTTGTTAATTAAACCAGCTGGAGGCTGAGCAAGTCATCAGGGGAGGGCAGGGAGCAAACAGGCTCAGTGAAGACCAGGTGCAGCACATTTTAGTCACATTCTTAACACAAGATTATTCGCAAACATTTTTATTTACGGTATATGACTTTATTTTTACTTTTTATGGTTAAAATATTAAAAGTATATATTTTTTCTGAGCACTTCTTTATGAAAAAAAACATAAAGTTAGGGTACCAATTATAACTAGAATTACACAACAACCAGTGAAGAAGCCCAGATGGTGACTTTCGCTCACACCCCAACAATTTTTGCTCCTTAATATATATTTCAAGTCTCAAACTAAAGTGGTCACAATTTCAAGCCCTGAAAAATATTACTACATTACTTGATATAAAGTAATACTGAAATGGAACCCCCCAAAAGCTAATTTGTCTCATACAGTATCTCTCTTGGCTCTCTTCACTTTCTAATCTAGCCTCTCCTAAATAAAAAGTCTTATATGGAAATATATAATATAAAATATACAATTGTAATAAGACTGTCTGCATCACAAATGACTAATGAGGCATATTATATGTTCATTTTTATTGCATTTTATATTTTCATTTTATATTCTTTATCTATTCATTTTTATTGCATTTTATATTTTCATTTTATATTGTTTATTCATTTTTTATTACATTTTATATTGATTTTTGTTGTTTGCTGTATATACAATGTATTCTCAGGGTCGTGCTTATCAACACGACCACTGTGGTCGGCGTGCTGGCTCGATGCCTCAGCAACGTCCGAATCACGCGAAGGAAGCCGCCTGGCTCCAGTTTGCGCTGGATCAAAGTTGCGGCGAGCTGAATTTGCTCAAGTCTAAGCTGAAGCAACAGCAGCTGGATGCAAAGAATGAGAGAGAGTTACAGCAGCGACTCTTGGACATCTCTGAACTGAAGTGCGAGCGACTGCAGAACAGTGTGAGTGGACTGGTTGAAAGACTGGCTGAGGAGTATGAGAAGAACGTGGCCCGTTCTGATGCCAGCAGTGAGGGTGCAGCTGAAGTCTCTTCACCCAAGCAGCTTTTGGAGAACTCCGAGAGCGCCTGGGAGGAAGAGAGGGAGACGCTCCGCCAGTCCTTGGAGTCTGCCAACCTCAAGGTTAGCCACCTGGAGGAGACTGTTGCTAAACAGGCAGATCTAATGAAGTCCAAGCTGAAAAAACAGGAGCTGGACGCAAAGAATGACAGAGAGTTACAGCAACGACTCTTGTACATCTGTGAACTGAAGTGTGAGCAACTGCAGAATAGTGTGAGTGGACTGGCAGACAGACTGGCTGAGGAGTACAAGAAGAACAATGAGCGTTCTGCTGCCATCAGTGAGGGTGCAGCTCAAATCTCTTCCCTCAAGCAGCTTTTGGAAAACTCAGAGAGCGCTTGGGAGGAAGAGAAAGAGACACTCCGCCAGTCCTTGGAGTCTGCCAACCTCAAGGTTAGCCACCTGGAGGTGGAGTCTCAAGCTCAAGTCTCCTCCGTCCAGCAACAGATCCAGGACTCTGAGACCTTGATGCAAGCTGAGAACAACAGCCCTCAGAGTGAATGGGAGGAGCGGTGTGAGAGCCTGAGGAATGACTGTGAGCTGTATGAGAGCAAAGTCCAGCAGCTTGAGAGCAGCTCCAGACCCATGAGTCTGACCTCCGTGTGAATGAAGAGACTGTTGTGACTAGTGAAGGAGGAGAAGAAACAAAAGAAGAGAGAGGAGGAGGAGAAGAAACAAAAGAAGAGAGAGGAGAAGGAGGAGAAGAAGAGAGAGAAGGAGGAGAAGCCTCGGTCACCACCTTCTGGAAGACGACTGTTCCCCTCCACCCTCGTCTGCACTGATCACCTGTCCTTGACCCGCTGCAGTTTGTCTGAGAGCCTTCCTCTCTATTCTTCTTCCTCTACAGCAACAGCTACACCTCCAGTCTGTCAAACTTCTGAAATTTTAGGATGACATCACCCTCATTACACATATCACTGACCTAGGGGCAGCTGTGGCCCAATGGAGGGAGAATCGGCCTTGCTATCGAATAGGTAGCGAGGTCGTTCTCCTGTACCAGCGGGGTTAGAGATGGGCGGAGGTAGCAAACATAAAATACGGAAATTTTCATCAGGCCGGACACATCTGCAGATTTCCATGACTTTTTGAGCTCGTTCAGGCTGTCAAAAAGGCGATTGATTGCAGAGAACAATAATTCCTAGAAATCCAATAGGATTTCGCACTGTTGTGCTCAGGCCCTAAATATAGTTATAGTTGATAATTATTGCTTTAAAATTGGGTTCTTAAAAATAGTTTGACACTCTCAAACAGTTCTGTGAATGCTAAGATGAGATATATTTAATAATAAGCTCATTATAATTCAAAATTGTTAATTACCGTACGTGTCTGTTAGTTAAATACATCTACTGTCATGCAGTAGTGTGGTAGGTTTGGTTTATATCAGTTACTTCAAACTTGATTTGGACAATTCATATTGAGTTTATTTTGAAGGTCCGACGGAAGTGTCTTATCGTTTTACGTTACTCTACGCGCACATGTAATGCGCAGCTACGTCACTACCCAGCGTCTACGCTGGGGAAGGCGCGAGATAGAAATCCAGGAGCGCGGACAAGCGGGCTCGCCGCTCCAGCTGGCCCCGGACATAGATATTGACACTCAATAGAAAAGCATCGAGCCACCAACAGCACCAACGACCACTTGATAAAAGCAACAAACTGGTGGATTACCACTAGATCATCCCGAATATAAACGCACCTGACCTGCACGGGGAGCAGGGCAAATCAACATCTGACCGTAAACAACAGAAAACAGAGGGAAATGTCCTGGTGGTCGCGCGGGTAAGATGTTGATCTTTGTTAAACTTATTTGACCACAAACCGATTAATATTACCATTTAACGTGAAAGCAAATGATTCCGGTCCCCTTTATGTAAAGAGTACGTTCAGGGTTTAAACTATATTTAACTTGTTAGTACTTCATGAACTCTCTTCTATGCCGCCCTTTTCCGGCCAGCACGGTTTACAGGGTTGTGTATTGAATTTAACGACATCCTTTTCTGTGGATTCATATCAGGCAAATAAACCTAACACTATGTCAACCACATAACTTTATCAAATTGAATTGTATGTACGTCATTGAGCCGTCAACGCCGAGTGCATAATCACAAGTTCCATTTAACTCTAGAAATAAACCTGATAGTCAAGTTTTCCCCTCCACATTGCCTGGGCGGATCCGCTGGTAGTTTCTGGTTTCACTGTCAGCTGTTGTTTCTCAGTGAGGATGGGGAGGAGGCCATGCATCAAGACACGGATTCTGATGTGGCCGAGCAGAGAGACGGTGGGAAATTGAAGGTGAAGTGGACACAAGAAGAGGTGATTGTCAAGACTTGTCCCAGTGATTTGCATGTCCTCAGAATGCCTTGCCTCCCCTAACTCTGTGGGAGACTGAACATAGAAATGCTTAACTGCTTACAGGATGACAAGCTCAAGGCGCTGATTCAAAAATTGGGTCCGAATGATTGGAAATGCATTGCCAACCACATAACGGTGAGTTTGATAAAGTTCCCTGTTTTTTACAGTAATATTTAGCGCCATTTTGGCTGTAATAAACTAAACAAATATATTGAAGATTTTTACGGTCATTTTGTTTTGCTTAGAATCACACGGAACAACAGTGTCAGCACCGCTGGTTTAAGGTTTTGGATCCAGAGTTGATTAAAGGTCCTTGGACCAAAGAGGAAGATGAGAAGGTAGGTAACTCGTTTGCTAGTGACTTGCTAAATACTTTATATCCAGTGTGATCTCAGTCATTTATCTTCCCTCATCCTGCAGGTCATAGAGCTTGTAAATCTCTATGGCAATAAACAATGGGCAGTGGTAGCAAAGCATCTGAAGGGCCGGCTGGGGAAGCAGTGCAGAGAGCGCTGGCACAACCACCTCAACCCCAATGTGAAGAAGTCATCGTGGACAGCCGAGGAAGATCTCATCATCTATAAGGCTCACTGTCTGCTTGGAAACCGCTGGGCTGAGATTGCAAAGCTGCTACCTGGGAGGTAAATATGTCATGACCATCCCAGAGATAGAAATTGTTAACATGGTGTTGTGTGGAAATAAAAACATGGCCTTTTGAATGTGATCACGTATTTTCTCAGGACGGATAATGCAGTGAAGAATCACTGGAATTCAACCATCAAACGCAAGTTAGAGATGGGCTTCTATGCTGGGGAGGATTTAACACCAAAGGAACATGAAGAGCTCTTGGCCCGTGTTAAAGATGTACAGGTGGGCTCTCTTCCCTAAATTGTCTTTTCTACAATTGCAACACTATTAAACGGTAGGAACTCATTTGAAGATTGTGTTGTCTGATCACGCAGGTGCCCTGTGGCTCACAAGATGGTGCTGACACTGACCCAGAGCAGAAAACATGTACTTCGGTAAGCGACCAACCACATCAATTTGGGGAAAAATATCATGAGTTTAAAACCGACTGATTTGAACTACTTTCTCTGTCAACTAGGTTGTTATAGATAAAGTCCACAGACGGGTATTACACAAATGTAATTGTGTTTGTTATATGTCTCCCCTCTAGTTGCAGGAAACCTCTGTCTCTGCCTCTTTTAAAGCCGACCCCAGGGAATCATGTTCTCCTCAGGCTGTCCTCTCTCCAAAGGACAGTTTAAGTCCCAAGCCAGAAGAAGACACCATGATGGGGGAGGTGAACACTACCAGCTGGGTAGTGGACAGCTCTGGCTTTCTCTCCCCCACTGGCCCAGCACTGAAGGAGGTTTTGGACATGGTAGATGGGGTAAGCATGCCCAGTATCCAATGACACATATAAGTATGTTTGTTTTCAATCCTGACAAATCCACCCTGGTTGGTATTTAGCTACTTGTGTCAAATAGTTCTACAGAGATTATTAGTCAGTTGCTGTTGGACTTTTTTCTCCATATGGATATTTTTTTGTCATTTATAATATTGGGCACCTGTTGATTCTTCTAGCAGCAGCACATGTGATGTTTGGCAAATACCAGTGTAGCCATCTGCCTCTGGGAAACCATTCTCACAAGATTATTTATTCAGTTAATGAATGTCTCAGAGTATTTTAGTATTAACTGGGGCATGTCGCACACAGCATGGCTCCAAATGAGAAGCTGCTGGCTTGATGGTTTGTTATTTTTTGTCGATGTCAAAGATGGAGTTGGTGCATGCATTTAGTTTACTTTGCCAACCAAGACATCAGAGTTGAGTCTGTTGCACCAATGCCTCCAATGTCTAGTCATCATTCATTTAAAGATGTGTACGTATGTATTTAGTTTCTCAACCATTTCAGGAAGTGACCAGTATATAACTGATAAGTACAATGTTTTATGTGCTCAGGACCTCGATGGCTGGTGCAACCTCGCCGCCTTCGACCTGCCTGAAGACAGTCCGAGCCCAGAGCGCCACCAGTTCCGTCTGGAAGTCAGCACTTTGCAGGAGCTAAGTAAAAGCAGCAAAGGAGAACTAATCCCTATCTCTCCTGGGGGGATCACGCCACCCTCCATCCTGAACCACAGAAGCCGGCGACGCATCGCCCTGTCTCCCGACACCAATAGCTTCATGACTCCCAAGAGCACCCCAGTCAAGATTTTGCCCTTTTCTCCATCTCAAGTAAGTCGTCTCCTGTATCACTGGCTCTGATACTGCTCGTAAATAAAGGACCGTCTTAACTAACCAGTGTTCTCTCAGTTCCTTAACATGTGGACAAAGCTGGACAACCACGACCTGGAGAACCCGTCCCTCACGTCCACGCCAGTGTGCAGCCAGAAAGCTATTGTTACTACACCCCTACAGCGAGAAAAGACCCCCCTTACTCAGAAGGAAAACTCGGCGTAAGTGGTCTGATAGATAGTGTTGAATAAGTTTACATTTAACATTTGAGTCTCAGAGTTCACGTTTTGTTTTCATGTAGATTTGTTACACCAAACCAGAAGTCGGAGCTCTGTACGACTCCACGTACTCCAACGCCATTTAAAACTGCCATGGAGAAGTACGGTCCTCTGCAGCCCCTGGTGAGTGTCTGTTCCTGCCAGTGGAAATAAATGAGTTGTCAACACTGCAATGACAGCGTGTTCTGCCATGTTGTCTTAGCCACAGACTCCGAACCTTGAAGATGACATCAATGAGGTCATCCTAAGAGACGCAGGGATCGACTTGGTGGTTAACCATGTGCCTCGGCTTGAGCACAGACGCAAAACAATGGTAACTATGACACAGTTTTATGCATGATGTAATCATGATTTATACCACTGTCCTGGTTAGTAGTAGTTCTGATTGGCTACATTCATTCCTGATACATTGACTGCTACTCAACTGGTTAGCTGGCTGTTAACAACAGTACACAGCCTGTCCTTCTTCCATGAACGTCTTGATGTTGATTTTGGTACAATGGTGTGAATGGTTAGCTCGCAAGTCTTGTTGTTAAACATACTGTAGTTGTTGACTTGTTGTCAGACCTAAACAAAGTGGTTTCTAAAGTGCATCCTATTTACTGAAGTAGGGAACAACGTTTCCACTGCCTGCACACTCTTTGGGTTGGGAATGTTTGTACCAGCTGTTAATCAAACCCTCCAGGTGTTGCCAGGGAAACGGAGGTAGGGCCTGTGAAAGACGATCCTTCTCCAATGCAAAACCAATGAAAACATCAATATTTGGTTTAAATTATTTTTATTCAAACGGGATAATACCCTTTAAAATAAATGGTGCTGTCATACAGAACCTTTCGCAACCGTGCGATGTTGACTGACTCACTCACTCACGTTGTGGCTGCTATGCGAGGTGCAAGGCCGTGCACACACACCGATGACACCGCGTCAGGACCAGTTGGGGGTTCAACGTCGGAGTCTGTCCGAGGGTTACCGGTTCGATGCCGGGCTTCTCCAGAGGCCATATTGAAGTGCCCTTGAGCAAAACAGTGAGCCCTTAATTGCTCCTCAGTGTATGAATGTGTTAGCAGCTTGACAACTCGCATAGCAGACACAACACGCCGTGTGTGTGCGCGCATGTGTGTGTGTGTGTCAAATTGTTATCAGAATCGTGTTTATTGTCAAGTAAAGTTTTCGCAATACCAGGAGTTTGTCTCGGTACATTGGTGCTAACAATCAACATAAAGACATGAAGAGCATAAATAAAGAGCAGCATTTGGTATAAAATTCCAGTACTGGTAAAAAGAAAAGTACTGAGGTATACAGAAAATTAAAGTGAATGATAAAGATTAACATGTGTAGAAGAATGGCTTAAAAATACAAGTATTATATGACAATGTTGAGTTATGTAGTACGTGCAAAAAAGAGTTCTAGTTCGGTTCCGTAGTTGGACTCATCCTCGTTGGATATGAGTCCAATTAGGGTGGTGTCGTCAGCAAACTTCAGGATTTTGACAGACTGATGACTGGAGGTGCAGCTGTTGGTGTACAAGGAAAAGAGGAGAGGGGAAAGAACGCAGCCTTGAGGGGGTCCTGTGCTGGCGGTCCGGGAGTCGGAGACATGTTCCCAGCTTTACGTGCTGCCTACTGTCAGACAGGAAGTCTGTGAACCACCTGCAGGTGAAGTCAGGCACGCTGAGCTGGGAGAGCTTGTCCTGCAGAAGCACTGGGATGATGGTGTTAAAGTCAGAGCTGAAGTCCACAAACAGGATCCTGGCATGGGTTGCTGGAGGATGAAGGGGAGGGCCATGTTCGCTGTATCGGCTACAGATGTCTTGGCTCTGGAGGCGAACTACAGGGGTTTCAGGACAGGGTCTGTAATCTGTTTGATGTGTGAGAGCACAAGGCGCTCAAAAGACTTCATAACCACAGGTCAAAGCGACTGGTCTGTAATCATTGAGTCCTGTGGTCCTTGCCTTTTTGCGGACAGGAATGATGGTGCAGGTCTTGAAGCAGCCCTGTGTTGAAAATGTCTGTAAACACCAGAGACTGCTGGTCAGCGCAGCGCTTCAAGGTGGAGGGAGAGACCGAGTCCGGCCCAGCTGCTTTGGGGGGGTCCGTCTCTTGAAAGGTCTGTTGATATCCTTCTCCAAGATAGAGGAAGTTGTCACTGCAGTAGGGGAGGAGGGGGCCTCTGGTGACTGTGGAGAGGTCCAATCCTCTGTTGAGGTGGGGGAGGAGGAGCTGGTGGAAAGTGTCAAGGGGGATGGTGTTACAACTGTCCCATTGTCTTTCGAAGCGACAGTAGATCTTGTTCAGGTTGTTGTCCATGCGCATGCCAGCAGCAGGGGGGAAGGCAATTATTGGCCCATTATTTTTGTAATTGGCCATCTGCTTGAGCCTTTTCCATACGGACTCATTGGCTGAGAACTGGTTCTGTAGCTTCTCTGAGTACAGGCGTTTAGCTTTTCCCACCTCCTTGCTAAACATGTCCTCTGCCTCTCTGAATTTGCCTCTGTCCCTGCTCCTGAACGCCACTTCCTTGGCTGAACTTCGCTGCCCGAGTTTAGCTGTGAACCAGGGTTTGTCTTTGTTGCTCACCCTGGTTTGTGTTGGTGCACGGGTGTTATCACAGAAGCTGATGTAGGACGTCACAGCATCTGTAAACTCCTCCAGACTACTGGTAGCAGCCCTAAACACATCCCAGTCAGTGCAGTCCAAGCAGACCTGAAGATCCTCCACAGCTTCACTGGTTCTTTGATGTCCTAGCAACGAGTTTAGACGGCTTCTGTCTCTGCCTGCATGGTCAGACTGACCCAGTGTAGCTCGGAGGACGATAGGATAGGCACTGCTTACTGTGGTGTAACAGTGATCCAGAATTTTCTCCTCTCTGGTTAAACATTTAATTAAGTGTCTGTTTTTGGGAGGTCTTGGGTTAAATTTTCTTTGTCCCCTCTGACAATACCTAAGGAGTCCGGGTTTTCCACCTCACACACAGTATCTGCTCGGCAACTGTGCCTCCTGCACGTTACTCCGGGATGGAATGTAAACACCGACCAGAATGAATGAAGAAAGTCGCATGAGTGCACTGGCACGCTGTCCTCTCCTCAGGCGCTTCAATACGTGAACCAAGGCGAGCGCACCTTTCACCAGCGTGTCCAATGAAACGGATGATGGAGCGATGAAAGTGGGTGCAACAGGTGTTGAAAGTCTGATGTTCATGAGTTCATCTCTGGTGTAGGAGCACGCGGAATTGTAAGAAAACATCACTGCCAGTTGTCTCTAGAAGGTTTTCAGAAAGTTAGCTTCTTGGGACGGCTCAGGTTCACACTCACAGATTCACAGCTTGGAGCAAGGCAGGACTGCAGAGAGTCTCCTACTTTTGGTCACCAGATCCACGAGCAACTGCGTGTGAAGTCATTCATTCCTTCATTCTTCTACTTATTATGACACTGCCACAAAGAAATGGAAACATAAAGGTTTTGGTTTCCATGCTGTAACTCTCTAATACAATTTGAACTTCATTGTCATTTTTCACTGGAGATATTTAACTTGAGTGTAATGTTTTAATTCCCAGCATCGCTCACCTATGAAAGTGCGGAAGTCCTTGGCACTAGATGCTGTCGACTGCCGTGTGATGTCAACGTCCAAGCGCAAATCCAAGTTTGAAGTCAAATACAGCATCAAGGTAAAAGTGGGCCGTGCCGTGCTGTGCCGTGCTGTGCCGTAAATTTGACTCTTAATACTAATTTTTGGTCCTTCGTCCTTCTTTCTTGCTCACAGGAAGAGCTTTTCACAGCTCCTCTGGACTCCTCATCATTTTGCAGTAAACTGCATGAAAATATTATGGATCAGGGTTTCCTAATGGGGCCTAGTGAGAGCGCCATATTTCCCAGCAAAGTACCCCCAACCCCGGTAAGTCCACCGATATAACCTTAGAAAATAATCAATATCTTTATCAACTGGACTAGAAGGTACAGAGCTACTTTGACCAATGCTGTGATGTTTTCTGTGTCTTCAGATGTCAAAAGAATGGGAGACCGTTGTGTGTGGACAAACTAAAGACCAGCTCATCATGACAGAGAAAGCAAGACGCTACCTTCGCTCGATAAAATCCCGTGCTCCAAAGAGAGCGCTGGTTTTGTCCTAAAAAGACTCGTCCATCATCAACATGTTCGACACAGAATGTTTCCCTGCTGTTGTATTTCCATTATTCTCTGCCGTTATTGTCTGAGGTGCAGAGTACACTCCTGTTGAGTTAGTAAAGTTTTTGAAAATGTTATTAGCAAGCAAAACCTTTTACAGTCTAGCTCTGTAATTAGCTTTATTAGGGGATAACATGAGAGAGAATGGTGCTTTTAGATTTAGTCTCATTCAAAGGTAGGGGCCTTAAAAACAAGAAATGATGTACATTTTCATTGTATTGACTCTTAAACACCTAAAACAATTCATGTAACATTGACAAAAAAAATCACGACTGTATAAGTTCACTGTCAGTGAAAATGGTTTTACATTGCATAATGTGTCTGTGTGATTTAACAGGTTTTTAAAGTTGTGAGAATAGCAACACTTGCCACTCCTTGTCTGTTGACAAAAAAATCTGTTGTATAAAGTAGTTCCAAATGAGGAGTAAGTTCACAGGTTGTTCAGTGATGCATTCTGGGGATCGATGTTATAAAAAAAAAAGTGTTAAGTGAACATTTTCTTGCAAGCTTTTACATTGACTTGTTACTTACAGAGTCGAGCAAGTTGTTGACTACAGGGATTTCAAATAATGTTTGCGGGAAACGAAGCTGTGGTGTTGAGGGCGAGAGCATACATATTATGTTATTGGCACTGTATGTAAATATTTAGTGTTGTATGTTTTTACTTCATCATACAACTTTTTGCAAAGAATTCAAATGAAACCCCAATATATGTCCAATGTGTGTTTCCCTTTGGATTATGTTGCAATAGTGTTTGGCTGGGGGAGCTTTTCAATTAAACTGAATCCAGATAAGAATCGTGGTCGGTGTTATCTGTGTTGTGTCCCTAAATGTTTAAAAATGTTCATTAGCCTACTTTTCATGCAGATTTTCTTCATGTTTCCTAGATTTCTATGACAAAATGGGAACTTGTAGTGTGTTTTGTTCCCAGGGTTAGGGATGTGATATGTAGACTAAGATTGTATCCACAGAACCATCCTAACATGTTTTTCTATTTGCCACCAGGATGATAAGTTGTTGTTTATGTAGCATTGATAAAAAAAGAAACTTGATAATATATGACAGCAACATGATAGGAGGGTTAATGTGTGTTATTATATTATCTTTAATTGTCATGAAATAATATCTTATCAATTGTTATATAAATACTACTCAACCCGAACCGAAGACTAGATGGTATTTCTTATGGCATCTTAATTACTTGTTAAATAAAGCCGGATGTGGTCGTTCGCTTTCTAAAAGAAGATTCCTGCAGTGCCATTAGTTTGAAATTCTTAAGAGTGCAACCGGATATTACACTTCTGATGACAGATCCGTTTCTGAGACACCGGAAGTATTCGTCGGTTTTGGTGACGCTGCATTAGACTTCAAGACATGGACCGGCCTCGTAAGTGAATTTAGAAATTAACTTTGATTATAATGTTAGTGTTCTTTGTGTTTCGTGCCCTTTAGCTTATATATGCTGTTGTGGTGTTGTTGTAGAATTAATGGAAAAACTACAACATGGTTGATGCACTGCTGCTTCCCACTTGCGCTAGTTAGCTTGCCTCGTAGCTAAAGCCAGCAATGAACGAGACACTCAATGAATGAATGCGATATTACTACGTCGGAAAAGAGAAAATATAATGTACAAATATTTATTTCTTTGCAATCTATGATGATAGATAAGCCCCTCGACTGGGCAGTTGCTTAACTTTTTCCGCCCCGTGTCTACAGGGCTGCTTGGATTGTTCCTCCTTAGCCTGGTGCTTGCAGGATCTCAGGCGCTCCCTCCGGCGCACTACCTGTCCCTCTCTGATGTGGGCCGACTGCAGAACCTCCTGAGCCAGCAGTTCACGGACCTAGAGTCTGCATACTACTCGGTTGTTGGTCTGACCAAACTCGGAGCGACTGTTCCCGACCACAAGGCGAGGCAACCACTGGGTCTTATAGTCTGAGAGAAGACTGACTCCTGACTGACCGATTCATCTGCACATGTATATATTTACACATATATCCTTACTTGAGCGCACTTGGTAACATATTTTTGTATTTACAGGTGGTATGCCAGTTCCTCAAAGCACAGCTTGATCCCACTAGTGTTGACTCTCTCTTCTTTGCTGCTGAGGCCAGTCAAGCCATATCAGGATGTGAAGTAAGAAAAATATTCCTCCATATTAAGTATCTGACTGGATTAAATGTATTCAAAAATAGTGCAATGAGTAGATTTGTGTGAATTAAACCAAATGATTGCAACACATTCACAATGTTAAAATAATCTTGCATTTGAGTGCAGTGATAGTAAAGAATATGAACACTCGCACTGCTGTTATATGGCAAAATGTTGGACACATTAGAGAATCTATACTGTATTGTTAACCAATAAGTGCCAAACGGTCGACATGAGATGTTTCTTCATTATTTAGATCCCTGTCTCCAATGAAACTCGTGACATCCTTCTGGCAGCGGTCAGTGAAGACTCCACCATGACTCAGATTCACCGGGCTGTGAGTGCACTCAGCTCTCTGGGTCTACCTCTGGCGTCTCAGGAAGTTGTAGGAGCACTTACAGCTCGCATCAACAAGGAGGACAATGTTATGGCGTAAGTTGTGTTGGATAGGGGGATGCAGTAACGTTCTGTATGTGTAGGGTTACATGTTGTGCATTATTTGAGTGAGTACAATTAATTAATTTCTGTACTCTTTGGACAGGATCACTTGTGCTCTGCAAACAGCTGCCCGCCTCTCCCAGCAGGCAGAACTTGGTAGAATACTGGAGGAGATTGAGGTGAGTTCTTTAGCATCCACCAGGTGGAGCTGTTTCACTGTCGCTTGACTTAGCAACACACTCAATTATATGTCTCACCTTGTTTGATTTTTTTTCTTGCAGGATCTGACAGCTCGTTTGGATGATCTTGGTGGCATCTACCTCCAGTTTGAGGAGGGACTAGAGGCAACTGCCATGTTTGTCACTGCTGCATATTCCCTGTCAGATCATGTGGATATGGAGCCCCCTCTGAAGGAGGTATGATTCCTCTCTTTTAGCTTGTAGCAGTTCTCTACATGTGTTTTTGTCACTGAAGTTAAGGTAACATATGTTCTCCCGACAGGACCAAGTCATCCAGCTGGTGAACTCTATCTTCAGCAAGAAATCCTGGGACTCCCTGGCTGAGGCCTTCAGTGTGGCAAATGCAGCTGCAACCCTCTCCAACAACCGCTTCCATGTGCCAGTCATCGTCAACGCTCAGGGCCCCGCCACAGTGTCCCACAGCCAGCCAACCCTGCAGGTACAGATGTTGGAGGTCACTTGACCCATTCTCCTGTGCA
The DNA here is from genome assembly GCA_901007825.1 of Macroramphosus scolopax. NCBI lineage: Eukaryota > Metazoa > Chordata > Actinopteri > Syngnathiformes > Centriscidae > Macroramphosus > Macroramphosus scolopax. The sequence goes on along the minus strand of CAAKHC010005369.1, from coordinate 13,341 downwards.
CAGTTTTTAATCAGCCCATTTAAAACAACACTGTCTCTGTCTGATTCACAGCTCCTCGTTACCGATGTCATGTCGCAACCTCTGACCTCAGCCAACGTGCTGGTAGAATCTGCGTATGCTGTGGCATCAAAGAGTGTCATACTCACCCAAGCACCTTTCAAACTTAATGAGTAGGTATCACAGACAAATAACAGCCATCCGTACTCCACAGCAACAGACGTGCAATCTGAATAAACACTAACTTGCTAAGTACACAGAGATAAAACTATTTCATTTGTGTCCATCTCATATGGTTTGGGGTTGACAAAATGTTAGGAACACCTCCAAGTGTAAGTAGAGTTCAACTGCAACACCACAAACTGCAACCTCCAGAATGACCATTAAAATGAATAAACACCTCTCAAACAGATGCAATAAAAACATTATAAACCTCATGGAAGGAAGATTTATTACCGGGCTGAAGTATTGTACTGCATTGCAATTTATCTAGGTGTTTCAGTAATGTAAGCGTAAATGCAAGTATGTAACCACACTGTATCTGATGTTATCCTTTATACACGTGTTTCATTAGAGAATGTATGTGTTCATCTGTATATATTAGTGAGGGAGTCTGTTTTTTGTACAAATCAGTAGTCTGGTCAAGGCTCGTACATCAAGTGTATACTTCTTTTCTTTGTTTTTCAGTGGTGTGTTTGAACTGAACTTCATGTCCAAGCAGCCAGCCAGTGGATATTACCAGTTCACAGTTGCAGTGACGGGGGATAGTCGACTGGTCGCCAACAACGTTGAAGTGAGTTTGAGTGTAGTCTGAAGTATTCAGCTGTAGTTCTCTGGTTACATACACTAATCACTATTCAGAATGAAGTAAGTTGCTGTGTATTTATATGTTCACGGCAAAAGGTTTTCTGGTGCCGTGCCGGCATTCAGCTATTAGATAATTAATATCTATGGGAAATTGAATTGTAAAAATGTTTTAACCCGTTTAACCCCAAAAATATGTTTGTATACAGCCATAAGGCTGGCATTTGTTTAGATAAAGTATATTTGTATTATAATCCATATAATAATATGACTAGATGTTAATATCCCATATATTGCACATGTGACACATTCAGGCTCATCCGTCTGTTCACCCCCGAACCCACTGTCTTTGCTCTAAGCGTTGTATGTTGCTGTGACGTGATGTGACTTTGCTTCTTGTTGTTCACCTGTAGCTGAAAGTGAAAGTGTCCACTGAGGTGGCCATCACCAACATGGACCTCTCAGTGGTGGATAAGGACCAGAGCATCGGCACAAAGACCACCAGGTTAGACAACCAGATTCATAAGAGGAAGCCCTTTTACTAGTTGCATGGCAGTAGCATTCTAAATATTGTTTTCAAATGTGCAGGGTGGAGTATCCCTCCAAAGCTAAGAGCTCATTCACAGCAGACAGCCACCAGAACTTTGCCATGTCCTTCCAGCTGATTGACGTTAACACTGGAGTGGAACTAACCCCCCACCAGGTACGTACATCAGGGTTGAACATGAAAACACATCAGCTGTAAATTGCTGACAAACTGCGTCAGTTCATCTGCTTTTAGAATCACCTTTGCCCCTGTCCCACAAATCTCGTCTTGTTTGTGATCTCTGTCACAGACTTTCGTCCGGCTGCACAATCACAAAACTGGTCAAGAGGTCGTGTTTGTCGCCGAACCCGACAGCAAGAATCTGTACAAGTTTGAGTTGGACACAGCAGAGCGGAAATCCGAGTTCGACTCCATCTCTGGTACCTACTCCCTGTACCTCATGGTTGGGGACGCCACCTTGGAGAATCCCATCTTGTGGAATTTGGTGAGTGTCGGTATAGTGGTGGCGGTCAGTGAGGGTTGTTTCTGACGGATGGAAACGCTCAGAAGTTGATGCTGATTCTGAATCTGTATTCAAAGGCCGATGTTGTGCTGAAGTTTGTGGACGAGGAGGCCCCAGCTGCCATTCAGCCCAAGACTCTCTATATTCCCAAACCAGAGATCCAGGTAACACTTCTGCTGTTCTTAGTTCTGTCACATTTACTTCCGGACTGTGTAAGATGAAACCTGAGTCCGTCTCCTCTCTTCAGCACTTATTCAGGGAACCAGAGAAGAAGCCGCCCACCGTGGTGTCCAACACGTTCACCGCACTCGTCCTGTCACCCCTCCTGCTTCTGCTCATCCTGGTAACTTTGTGTGAAATGTTTTTTCTACCAGTTAAACTGATTCAGACTAATGATGAAACTATTCCCCTGATTAGTAGAACGCTGTGTGAGAGCGTCATCATCTTCATTATCGTCGGATGTGCAGTGGTCTCGTTTGTTTTTTCGCCCAGATGAAGCCCTTCACTCTGGAGCCCTCGTACACAGTGGATGAGGGCTCCTGTACCGCAAGAATAAAATGCTTGTTTTCATTTGAAAACACAAAAGCTCTGGTGTATTTTTCCAGGCAACTGCAGGGCTGAGTAATAGTTATTGTTGCAGTGCTTTGTGTTTTAGGTGGTAAACAATTTTTTAGCCCCTTTGTTTGCTTCTCTTCTATGAGATGAGTAACATTGTCTTTTTTTTTCTCCCCCTCTCCTCTCCCCTGCAGTGGATCAGACTTGGAGCCAACATTTCCAGCTTCAGCTTCTCTCCCAGCACCGTTCTGTTCCACGTCGGACACGCAGGTTGGTCTCCATCTTTGAAATTAAATGTTAATCACAGATGTGAGTGTTCTACAGCCTCTTCATCTCCTATTCATCTGCTGTTTTTCCAAGATGATGAGTGAACTGCAGTAAGTGACCTCGGTGACCTTATGCATAATCATATTTAATTTCAATCATGTATTATTCATGGAATTCCACACACAAAAAATCTCAATATGAAAGGTCCACCCAACCCAGTGGAGATAAAACACCCGACCCCTCCCTCTACATCCCCACAACATGAGGTCGGCTTCGTCTGTGTCACGCTTGTCAAACAGGATTAGGTCACAGAGCACGTTTTGAATGTGTAAAAAACGTAGGGAAGACTACACAATATGAGCAGATTGTAATAAAAGTACATTTTAAAATGGGTGACACCCACTGAACATGTATTATACACCCTCACATAGGGAACCGTGTATCGTATTCATATGTTATACATTTTGATAATGTTTAAGATTGTGTTTTTACCCAGCTGATGTTGTTTTGGATGTTTATGTTCAGACCTACTTGTGTTTTTTCTTTCAGCCATGCTTGGCCTGATGTACGTCTACTGGACCCACCTGAACATGTTCCAGACTCTGAAGTACCTGGCGATTGTCGGGGGTGTAACTTTCCTCGCCGGAAACCGTATGCTGGCCCAGAAAGCAGTGAAGAGGTACGTGTCCCAATGGTGCCTGGCACAAATGGTGTCGAGAGAGTGCTTAGTGTCTGAGAGAGAGAAATCTCAGCCGATGACGACCCTGGTGGTTTGAGGCCTCTCGGTAGTTCTTGGCCCCAAAACGGGAGGGAAAGTGCCTACGACATTATAGCTCATCATTCGGTCCCTGGAGGCTGATTCAATGCCAGGCTCTCTGCCAGGAGAGAAACATGCCAGCAAGATGTGCAAGAGAGAGGATGTGAGTGGGAAATTTGCACACCCTCAATATGTAGAGCTCTCAAAGAGCCAGAGTGAGCAATTTGTCTCCTGTGTCACTGATTCAAGACGTCACTTTGTAATTGTTCCCCTTCCCCCCCTCAGAGTAACTGACACCTCTTCTTGTTCTCACCACAGCCCATTTAACCCTTTAAGCAAGTAGAGATTGCGATTAATGATGATCCCAAATGTATTTTCTTCCAGTGAGAACTTTGTTTTCCTTCTTTCCCACCACTCTCTCCTCGCCTGTCTTCTTTTTTTAATTCCATCTATCTACACCTCGCTGTCTTTTTCCTCCTCTTTCAGGATTGCCGCAGAGCAAAGTAGTAGGTTGGCAAAGTATAGGAGCCTACGATAAAGCCTGCGTTTGTTACAAATGAGTCCGTTGTGCTACCAGGCTGAAGTAAGGGCTTCCTCCTAGATTGTAAACACAGTGCATCTCCATACTGGCTGGCAGTGTGCATGGCTGTGTGGTGCTCACTCACGCTAACTCTCAGCATTGTCATGTACTTGATGCCCCCCCCCCCCCCCCCCC
>CAAKHC010005368.1:0-12535 GCA_901007825.1 Macroramphosus scolopax | reverse complement strand
CGCTCCACCTTTACCCGTCTCTTTGAAGTCCCAAAGAAGCTACTCCAGGAGCAGGGCCTCGGACCACCAGCGTACTCGCCACCACCCAGCGCCCATGACCCCAACATAGTGGGAGACAGCCCTCCGGTGGGGACCTCCGTCAAAAGGCCCGACACTGTTCCAGGTGAGCAACACACACACACACTAACACACACTCACTGCCTCCCATGGAGACCCTTTAACACTGAACAGTCCCACGGCCTCCCAGACATTAAGAGAAACAGTAACTCAGGTCCCAAATCAGGGCACAGATGCATGTATATTTAAAGTCCCACGGGTTCAACTGTTTCCATATGTATTCTAGCAGAGACATCGGTTTTGAGCATTTATGATCATTGGCTTTAAAATATACTGTTTTCCAAGTACCCGTGATTGCACTTATATGTGACCACAGTCTAAATCAGTCTGTCAAACTCCCAGAAAGAGAACGAGGGAGAGGTACGAGTGAGGGCAACCGAAAGAAAGAGCGAGGAGACGCCAGCGAGGGGAAAGGAAACTTAAACAAAGCTTTATTCAAAAGGGAAGGTGGCCTGTGTCCAAGCACGCTAATTACTGCGCTCAGCTACCGGCACTGTGCTGATTAGGAGAATAAATGAAAGGATGAGGAGTTAAAGAGAGGAAGAGGACAGGAGATGTGAGCTCCCAATGCATGAATTGCTTCGTTTCCTTGCTCCGACTTCAAACACTCCACTTATGTCTCATCTAGAAAAACCTGTTTCCAACTCAGATATAGTGATAGGAGGGAAAATATGAAGAAGACATATGAGGGTCGAACATGACAGTTTACTTAGATAATAATGTCCTAATTTATTTAGTGTCATGTCTCTTTAAATTGTTACCATTAGCTTAGCATAAAGACAGCAGGAGGCGTCCGAAGGGAGCGCCGCACGAAAGGCTGTTCGAAATCTGTTTAATAAAAATATGTGACACCGCTGGAGCGTGAATGTGTACGTCACTCCAACCCTTCCACACGGAGGACCACAGTTTAGCTGGTGACCCTGCAGGTCACATTCGGGTTCACGCTGCTAAAAGAATGCGGCCATATGCGGCCCCGACCACCTCCGAGTGTCTGAGCGATCGTATCTAATGCAACCAGAGCTGTTTACTTGTGGTCGTACAACTCAGGAGACCATGACGATGCTGGTAAACGTTGGGATCTTGACTAGAAGTTAGGAAGAATGTATGAGTAAGGTTAGACAACAAAGGATCATTTTGTGGACACGGTCACACCAGACGGTTTCGACTTTGTTGCCTCCCACCTGTTTGTTGCTGAGTTGTTTTTCCACTGTAGTTTAGGATGTGATTCAGCCTCAGTAAAGTGCTGACTTGTTGTTATTTTGATGGTTATCATACTAACCAGCTCCTCTCATGTCCATCCTAAACACACCTTTGTTTCTGATGCTGTAACATACCAGTAGTGTCTACTAATGTAGAGACTGTAGCCGTGGTATTGCTTTAATACTACTGACTACACTTTAGGAATATAGTTTATTATTAATAATTTCCCCTGGATAAATCATATATTTCCTGTAGTTGTATGTCTATCGGGGATTTATATGTGTGAGCGGTTGTGTGTGATTGTCTCGCACCACTGCAGCGGGTCCAGGTGGAAACATTTACCTCCTCGGTGAGCTATTCCAGACTAAACTGCTTTCATCAGATAGAGAGCGCCCGCCTGACACACCTTCGGAACTCTGAAGTTAAAGGCCGCGGGTGTGTGACAGCTCACCAAAGCCTGCTTACCTACAGTGACACAAGAAATCAAACATGTACGACTGTGCAGTCAAACGTGCAAACGCAGCGCCTCAAATCTGAGGTCGCTAAGCCGAACGCTGCTGTTTATTTTGGCTCTCTTGGGTTACGTTTTGTTTATTTCGAGGAGGCTTTGCTCATTCATACGGCTAAAGCTACAGTAGTTTCAACTTCCTGCCTAAAACATTCTTCTCCGGGTTAACGGAAGGTATTTGTGCTCAAGAAAACGAGTTTTCTTTATAGGTAGAAGGAGCACTTAAACCACTCTCCTGTCCTTTCATCTCAACTCCTCAAGCCTTGACTGGACAACGCGAGCCAGCATGTAAACACTGAAAGTAACCGTGCTGTGACCGAAATCCACAGGAAGAAATATCCCCTTCCCAACTGTAATTAGAGTGTTTTCTCCGTTTTTGAAATACTGCCAAACTCCAAAACTTCTCCCATGTGGTGCCCTGCTTTCTTAATGACCTGAGTCTGAATGAATCTGACAGACGCGGATGTGGTGTTATCGTGTAAGTCGAACACGTCTTCCTCGACCATGTGTGCGTCTTTATGCGTGATTCATCTTCCTGCGGACCTTCATCTCCAAAAAATAAAAAAAATAAAACACTGAGATGCGGATGACTCAGTGGTCTGAATGTTTTAGTCATAATACCTCAGAATACACCCGCTTTACTGTAAATGACCCAGATAGTGACGTCATAATGTGACTGTATATGTGGTAATGCAAAACATGTTTCCTTATGTGTCATTACTGACTCCGATCTCAGGGTGCTTTAATGTTCCCTCTGTCAATCAGACTTTTCAGGAACATCTGTATAAAAATATGTATAAAGTTGGTGTTATTTGTGCCATTAAATAAACCTTCCCCCGTATCTTCTTCTGCAGATAGGAAGCGGATTAGAGAGACAAACCCCAACGAGGAGAAGTCTTCAGAAACTGGGAGAGGAGGAGGAGAAAGCCCTCAGCAGCCCCCAGGAATGAATCCCATCATCAACACCTCTTCTAGCTCCAACATGGCCCTCGTCAGCAACGCACTGGCAGCCTACACTTACATATCAGGTTGGGCCACATTTATGTTCTAAAGCCTACAAACTGCCCCTTTAAAAGGAGCGAATACGCAGTTAAATCGTTAAAATTTAAAGGAGCAATGCTGAAGCTCGGCCCAGAGGCTAGGTGGATTGATTTGTGATGATTCTGAGTGATGGACAGGAAATCTTCCCAGAAGATGTCCATGAGATAGATAAAGCTGCATTTCTGAAGACGAGGGAATGAAGAAATACAGCTTACAAGAAGCTTTGTGAGACATGACTACAAAATTAAAAAGCCAGACCAAGGAAGTGAGTCATATGAGCAGCGGGTCTGCAGCCAATATTCATTACAGTGAGCCGTCAAGCAAAGTATTTTATAACACAGACGGGTGAACAGGTCAGAGGGAAATTATTTCAGAGACTCAACTCAATTAGACAGTTCAATCAGATAAATGTTTGACAAGTTCTCTGGAAGAAATTAAACAAATTTTTCTCTATCTTTCTCCCCTATAACAGACCACCCAGAGAGGGCGGCCCTCTTCTTCGTTTGTGGTGTGTGTTTGGGCCTCTTCCTCACACTCTTCGCTCTGGTAGTCCAGATCTCCTGTCGCACCGACTGCCAACCCCGCCAGCGGCCTCCCGCCAAGAAGCGAACGCGCCCCGCCGACTCCTCCTCCGACTCCAGCGACTCGGACTCGGACTGGGACGCCAACTCCGACCTGTCCGCGCGGCGACACCGGCGCTTCGAGCGCACGCTTAACATGAACGTGTTCACATCGGCGGAAGAACTCGAAAGAGCGCAGAGGCTCGAGGAGAGGGAGAGAATCATCCGGGAGATCTGGATGAACGGGCAGCCTGACATCCCCGGGACACGGAGCCTCAATCGGTATTACTGAGCTCTTGATCGAGAGCTTACTTAAAACAAAAAAATAAGAGCTACTTGGGTTGGAAGGGTAAGGAGACTAATCTCTAGTGAAGCTTTACAAGTGGGCATGCAACACTGTGATTTGGACTCACACTGATGAGAGCAGTGAAAGGTATGCAGACTGTGCCAGGTTGCTATCATAAGCTATACCCCATTCAGTAAGAGAGTAAGCTCCCCTCTGCCTGGTAAGCTCACCTCTTAGCTGGCTCCCACAGCCGGAAGCGAGAGGTGAAAGGCTACACTGCCTTCTCACTGACCTCAGGAGGCCTTTTTGAAGTGGGGCTTTATGGGTTAGCTGCCTTCGACACATGTATAGAGGCCTGTAGAGACGACATGCTGACTGAAGGACCGAGGCCTCAGATGTGTTTGTCTCATACAGAGCTTCTGTACGCTCGGCGCTCTCCAGTATAACAGTGGAGACTCAAGAAGAGAAAGCAGGAGCGAGTGTACTTGACAATGGGACAATGTAAGACAATCTTTCCGCAGCGAATAAACCATGTTGCCTTTTGAACTTTAGAAAAAAACCAAAAGATATTTTGTGGGAATTCATCTCGCCCCTTAAGAAATCTATTTTATAATATTTAATAGTTTATTGATGTTGTGTATTTTTTGTTCTCACGTATGGTTTATTATGAGATATTTTTATACTTGGCGAAGGTTGTCTGGCGCCTCAGGGATGCAATCCTAGTGTTTATGTGTGGTTGATGTATTTGCTTCCTAAGAAGGGGATCGGCCCTTTTAAACAGCTATGTCGGCATTTTAAAGAAAAAGAATTAGGACGTCATATAAAGAGCCTCAAAGAGGCTTAGTGATTTCACATTATTTTTGATACAGTATGTTTATTCACAGTGCAGTGCCTTTTCAAGCTATTAAGTCGCTGCTGTCACTCTTGACACCAGTGTGTAACTGGTCAAATGATTTATTGATTCCAAATTACAGCTTAATCTAATCACGAGTGTGTCCCTTTTGTCACTATTGCTGCTTCGCTAAAGTGGTGCATGTGTCAAATCTGAATCAAATGTTGCACTTACTATCTCACCACATGTAACAGATCACGCCAATTTTGTACCAGTTAAGCAGCTCGAAAGGATATTTGCGGTCTTGTAATGTTTTCCTTAATTGAAAATGGTGGCAGGTTCAGGTCTTGTGACAGCTGTGCCTTTCTTTGAAAGATATTCAAAAAGCTTGTGGTGGTCACTCTTCTCCGCTATTTGGATAACCATCACTGCAAGGAAAGGGTTTACAGTGGACAAGCCGACTCTTAAATCATGTTACCAGTTTAATAATATAAGCTATTTTCTATCCAGTTTTGTTTTCGCTGCCCTGGATTCAAGTGTACAAATATTTAAAGTGTTCATAAAAAATGGCATTTTCCCTGACTGAGAGTTTAATTGAGAGTACACAGGACATATTAGGCTCATCCACATGAAGTCGGCATCTCTCATCTGTATTTTATAAGGACATCTGCTTTATTTAAATTTCAATGGGATTGAAAATGTGCCAATAGCTGGTAAAGTGAGACCAAAATATGACTCCTGTGTTTGGAATAAACTGTGTTCAAAAATAGCCTGTCTACTGATTTCCTTAATCTTGCAACTGTATTCATGAAATACATTTGGTGTTTGAATACCTCACAAATGTGCAACGTGCTTGTATGATAGCGGGCAATGCTTTTACTGTATTGTGGCACGGAGAAAGAAGTAACTCATTTATCTATTGATAATGTCAGTGCTGCATAGAGAGTGAAGATACAGCAAGTTTATGAACTGACAACCACGTGTTAAGAAAATGACCTGTGGACCTTCATGCAATTTGATCAGTGAGTTTTGTTAGGGGTGCGCACCCCCTGCTGGTCCAAGTACGTTTCTTCAGTTTAGATAAATTGAGATGAATAAAAGTCATCCAATTATAATGAAAACATTTATCGCCAAGGCAAAATATTCTAGGTATTAATGAACTCAAGAACGTAGAGGCTGTTTGCTTAATATATTAACGGAATTAAACAATTCGGTTTTGTTTTGTTTTTTGTTTTTTTGCCGTCCTGCCGTTTCCATGGATACCATCAACTTACCACAGTCGGGCTCACGTTGAGGATTTAACGTCACACGCTAACAATATCTATATCGTGTTAAACGAGATAAACTCAGTCAATTTGTTTGACATCTTTTGTACCAGCTAATTACCATAAGATGTCCAGGCAGGGGAATGACCAAAAATTACCATTTTTACCAGGATATACTTTTCGGGATGTAACGGTAAGGACGTTAGTTGGTTAAAATGAACACAACAACTATTTTCATAAACTTTCGTAACGTAAACTTTAACGCCTGACATAAGTATGTCCAATTTAGAGACATTTTAAACTAGTGTTATCTTAATTGTAAGTCTCTATTCCTGCATTCCTTCAGACTTAGACGTCGAATAATGTTTCTGTAGCTAACGAGCTTTTAGCTAGCTAGCTATAAACTAGGAACCAGTTGATGGAATTATATTTTGTAAGGAATTGTCAATTCATCTGAAGAATAAAGTTCTTTGTTGAAGGTTACGAAAGCAGCAATTTCCCATTCAGACTCCTGGAATGTGGGTTGTATTCTTGTACAAGTGTTGCCATTGTTCTGTCCACACATAAGACAGTATATAGTTTATGAGTGATATTTAGCCTTTGCACACCCATCCTCATCCAAGAGGGGCTCACATGGCCTCAGTTAGGTGGCCTTTAGCTGCACATGGCCTCAGAGATGGCTTTTAAGTGGGTGATGGGGCACACATAGGCAACCCTGAAGAATACACAATGGGCGCAGCAAACATGGCTACAGGATGGGTTCTAAGTGGGATACAATCTACCAATGTAGGACCTTTATGGAGCCCATCATCAACCCAACTGGAATAACCCTATTCAGGCCCCAAATGAACGAGTTTGCTTCGACACCATGCTAACATTTTACACGTTTAAATGTATTTTTTTATATATTGTTGTTTATTTGTTGGACTCATGTCTCCCAAACTCAAAAAATTCTCTGCAGAAAACAAACTTCCATGTACCCCAGACTTTGGGCTATAGGAACGGCTATGCTCTGTCCCGCCGCCCCTCAGTGGGAATAGGACAGGATCCTCTCTTATCTGAACAGCTGATCCAGCAGGAGATCAGTCAGTTGTCCTCTGAGGTGCCAGGCATTGCTTATGGTTCCTTTGACAACAACCAATATGAGGCCTTCATCCCAGCTCACGTGATCTTTGACAAAAAGGTACAGTGGCAGATTCAAGAGATAGGTATTTAAAATGGTTTGGCGGTGTCAAATTAATTCCTCTCTTTTGTCTTCACATCCTCTTGGTTTATAGGTTCTGCATTTTTATGCATACTTTGAGGAGGATATCCTGTCCTCCCCAGAAGAGAAGTACCGCGTGCGGCCTGTGGGCATTTACTATTACCTTGAGGATGACAGTATTTGCATCATTGAGCCCATGGTGGAGAATTCTGGGATACGACAGGGAAAGAGGATCAAACGTCAGCGTCTGCCCAAGAATCAAAGTGGCGAGCATTACCATTGGAAAGACCTCAACCTTGGCATGGACCTGGAAGTATATGGTGTCAAGTACCATATCGCACAGTGTGATGCTTTTACAAAGGTACAATCATTCCCTGTATAATATAATATTGTGCATATGGAACTGGTGTTACTGGTGTCTGCTCTAGATTTAAATACACTGTCTCTCTTATTCCATGTATGTAGAAATTTATGGAAAGTCAGGGCATAGTTCTCAACAACCCTGAGCAAATTCCAGAGGATCCTTACACCAAACGACGCAAAAACCCTCAGCCCACCTATAAAATACCCTCTGAATTTGACCACACGCATCAGTTTCTCACCATGGACGGCAAGGTAAAGTAAACTCACCTGGTAACCATTACAAACTCTAACAGCCTCAGCGTGCCAGTTATGCTTTCCATCTGCATTAAACTATTTCTTGGTCAGGTGCTGTGTTTCTCTGCAATGTGGGATGATACTGAGCATCTGCATGGGGAGACCAGGCCTGTTACCATCCATTATTACCTGGTGGACGACACAGTGGAGGTCAGAGAGGTCCACAAACCCAACTGTGGGCGGGACCCCTTTGCTGTACTGATGCGCAGACAGAGACTTCCCAAGAAATTCAAGCCAGAGGCTGGTGAGATGCAGCGTGGTGCCACTTCTGAATGAGTAGTCATTGAGATCTAGAACTGTACTTTAAGGGCCATAAATAAAAAACAGGAAAAGATTCTTAAATTTGGCAACAAATATTTGATACGACATCCAGAAAAAATACATATGACCAAAAATATAATGGCAATAATAATAAAGAGTAAATTCATTGAATAAGGACCAAACCATAATGTGACAAAATGATCATATGGTGTATATTTCCTTCAAAATAGTTTTCTTGTATTTTTCCAGAGACCTTCCCCAGCTGTGTGCTGGAGGTTTCACATGAGGAAGTCCAAGAATTCTTCTCCCCTAAAGACTTCCAGATCGGTGAAACAATAAAGCTGCTGGGACGTCGCTTCTTGTTGTATGACTGTGACGGCTTCACTAAAGATTATTACCAGAAGAACCACGCAGACATGAACATGACAGCCATAGAAGTACCAAAGAAGACGGAAGTGATTCAGGAGAAGAAGAGGGTGAGAATGTCATGTGTAATTTCTGCCTTTTATTTCATTTTCTTATTCTTCTTATTCTTCTTATTCTTCAACCGTCCTTGCCCATGTTGTGTGTATTGTCAGGAGGTTCCACCCTACAATGGCTTTGGGTCACTTGAAGACTCCCTCCAGAATTGTTTACATCTAATTCCTGAGCCTCCAAAAAAGAATCTGCTGAAGATGCTGGAAAATGACAACAAAGTGTTGCGCTACAGTGCCAAGCTGGTGAGACATTTAAGAATGTGTGTTTTGCAGTGCCGGTATGGCTAAATGTCTTGTGTAAGCAGCAGCGTTCCTTGGTTGGTTGAACCAAGTGGCAACACATCAATAACCTGCACCACGTCCAATGCTATCAACATCCCAGGACTCACAGAATCCCATTGATGAAGGCCGACGGTTCGTCCTCACCTACTATCTGTCAAATGACATGATCAGTATTTTTGAAAAGCCAACCCAGAATTCTGGTATCAGAGCTGGGAGGTTCCTGGAGAAGACACGCATCCCGAAGCCAGGTTCTACTGTAGAGAATCCTGAGTTCTACTCACCTGCAGACCTTTCTATTGGATCTACTGTAGAAGGTGAGCGTTTTCATTGAAGTCATTTCCTGTATTGATTACCGTGCTATTATACTTACATCATCGCCTTACAATGGAGCCATATTTCAGCTCATGATGATTAAGTGTCCCTTGTTACATTAAACTGTATAAACAATAGTTTACCTATTAATTCAACTAACCTTCCAGCAGGAGGATCAAAAGGTAAAGAAACCCCAACGCTCAATTAATTGCATCTTCTCCTCTCTTTCTGTAGCTTTCAGCCACTGCTTTGTGTTGACTGATGCTGACCAGTATGTGCTGAAATACCTAGAATCCATCTCAAGCCAGATCAGTTCTGAGACACTGAATGCTCTGCGCCAGAAGTTGGGTGTGGGGACAGAAAAGAACCAGTCGAATGGTAAAAAAAAAAAAATTATGAATTGTCTGACTATATTAATCTAGTAGGTGGCATTTTGGCAAATGAAAAACTATGTGGACATAATACAATAACAATATTTTTCTTTCCTTTTTACCAGGTGATAGTAATGTAACAGTGCCATCCCCATGATGGCAACACTCACACTTGCTGCAACAAATCTGTGTGTGCTTACGACGACCTGACCAAGACTCAAAGGCTGAGAAACATCTACACACTATAATAATTATACGCTGGACCTGTTGCAGATTAGGTGACCTGCATGCTGTAACTTGCTGAGAAGTATTTCACTGATTGCTTCACTGCTTTCACTGAATGTTGAATAAATATTTTTTTTCATTTGAGGATGTACCTTTAGGCTTTTGGAAGAGTAGATGAGATTTATACAGCCGTCATATCTTTGAGCTACTGTATTGACAGAAATAAATTAAAAACATGTACAAAAAAATAGTTCTGCCTCTTGTAACAGATCAGTCCACACCTTCTTTCAGAAAATTGCATTTTTTAATAAAGTAATTAACAAAATAATTAAAAGGAAAACAAACATGGAATGGCATGCGGTGATATCTAACATACATAATGATGCAAATCTTGAAGTGAACAGTGACAATTCAGGACATGAATCATTGAGAGGAGCCCAGAGAATCATTCTATTGGTTGGCCCAAATCCCTTCCCCGACATGGTACAAGGATAACATCAGGGCCAGAATACAGTAAGCTCAAATCATACCATATCATCAGTAACATTGTTCTGCTCCAATGGACCAGACTAGAAAACAAGCAAAGCCGGCTCAATGGCAAGGGCTGAAAACAGCTGCAACATCAGACAGCACTACAACAGATACAGTACTTATGTATGAGGATATGCATCATCACATTCAAAAGTTGACACAGTAACATGTATGCTACATACTGTGTTCACTTTATATTTTAATCATTCTGCATACAATGGTGCTCCTTAGGGTGGGAAAGCAGGCCGTGTAGATGTATAAAAAAATACTGATATGATGAGAAGAGTAAATGTCTGTTGGACTCGATGGATTTCCTTGGATTTTATTTTCCAGCATTCAAGCCTAAGTCTGTAGTGACTGAGTCCCTGGAACATCTTAGGACATACTCAACCAGGAGCTTGGTGGCCAGTAGCTACCAGCTTCCCTGTTGTGCTGATGATAAAACGTGGCCTGTGCCGAGGCCACTGTTCAGGTCAGTATGTTATCTTACGGGGATTTCAGTTTTTTGGTCCGAGGAGAGGCTCCATTCTCTGCTTTAAGAACTCCGTTTTCATGGTGCCCCACTAGCAAGGAGAGACAGAAGTGAAGGGTCAGGATCTCTGCTGATGCAGAACATATTAGACATTTCAGCATGACCAGGAGAAATCAAGGGAAGGATGGAATGAGATGGGACATGAATAACATGTCAAAGAAAAAGATGAATCATGATAATTGTGAATTTGGCTTAAAAAAAAAAAAGACTAATTAGTGGACCTTCTTGTAATTGATTATGAGGACGGGTGAGCAGGTTGTTCTACTCACGTGAGTCTCTCTTCAACGTCCGCAAGGGTTGTTTTGTGGCAGCCTTCTTGCGAACAGCCTGTTCATGTCTAAACTCCCTCCAGCGCCTCAGCTGGAAACGGATAAACTTCCACAGGAGCCAAGATTGGGTCAGACATACCAGCAGCAGAACAGTCATCCTGAAAGCACCCGAGGCAGGAGGATTAGTGCAATTGTTTTGGAAAATGGAGCTTGTGTTATACCAAGGTGGGGGTCAGTTCTGAACCACTGTTCAGCAGGTTCCTGACCCCTTGGCAATGAGTTATAACAATAATTAATCATTTCTGTTCTAGTGAGAGGGCTTCCATCAAACTGTCATTTCAAAATAAGGTATATTGGCGAGTTAATATATGCAGATGTCTTTAAAATTTTAACTTTGACTTGTCATGAACGGTTAATTAATGTGTAAAGTGATAGCATCAACATGTCAGACATCACTCATTTTTATCACTCCACTACTCAAGCCTCACCTTATCAGTACTGTGTTGAAGTTGCCGATCTCCCAGTCCAGCCCCTGAGTCTCAACACGAGCCAAACCAAACCCAACAGCGAGGAACATCAGGGTCAGAGTAGACATCCGTGTAAACACGAAGCTGACCGCCCACAGGTCAAACCTGATGAACAACACACAGCGAAGTTGAGGTTAATTAAAGAAAAGTGCTGAGACTAAAATGAAAAACAAGCAAAGGGAGGAGGAGGACGAGGAGGAGGAGGAGGAGGAGGAGGAGGAGGAGGAGGAGGAGGAAGAGAGAAGAGCCAGGATAACAAAGCAGAGTTTATAGCCTGCAGTGTTTCTGTTAAAAGATTCAGTGTTACAATAAATCTTCAGCTGAAATTAATATCAATACATTGAATTGTTTTTTTTCTAAAATCATGCGAGTGGGTTTGATAAAAAAATTATAACTTGCATTTTCTGGTGGCTCTCATCAGTGAAGTAGAAGAGTCTGGCGATATGAAAGCCCAGCTCGGACACATACTGGAGGAAGAGGAGCACCAGACCGACACGATTCAAACTACACAGGAAAAAGGAAAAAATAAGAGCAGGACACATAAATTATTGTCAAGACCTTATACAGAATTTATAGATTGTGTATAAGAATGTATAAACGTTTGTATAAAAGCACTGAAACACAGTGAAATCATTCAAATCATTACTGTTTTCTTTCTTTGTATATTTTCTCGCCATCGATGCACATCTCCTGACAAGACTTTGAATTTTCAGAAAGCTCCTTCGGTTGGTTGCTTACTTTAACAAATAGGCTGCAGCGATGTGCAGCAGATACAGACAGATGTACTGTAGCTGACGAGAAATCTCCTCCTGAAATAGAAAAACAAAACGGCTTTATTGGCATTTTAAAATCCTGGAACCTTTTGTTCTTTCTCACTATCAGCTTAATAACACACACACGAGAACACACACACACACACACACACACACACACACACACACACACACACACACACACACACACACACACACACGCACTCACACACACACACACACACCATTAGCAAGACTGGCCGTCCTAAAGTAATTTGAGTACTTTGCGCTGTTGGTGTGAATCCAACATAGGTCAAGTCTAAACAG
>CAAKHC010005367.1:0-17284 GCA_901007825.1 Macroramphosus scolopax | reverse complement strand
CCCCCCCCTCCCTTGTTTCTGTTACTTTCTCCATCTTCCTCACCACAATAGCGGTGCCTCCTCTCCGACCGCATTATCACGGCTGTCCCTGCCCCGCCTGGATCTGAGTAAAGCTTTCACAGTCAGGTTGAGGCCATCGATTGCTCTTATCAAATAAACAGAGTGGCACCGGAGGCTGCACGGACCCACCAACCTGCACCTCCACCCCTTCCCTTTTCCCCTGTCTCCTAATCTTAACTCCCCCCCAATACCACCCCACATCTCCGCCTCCTCGAGAGCCCTAACAGCTGTGGTCCTATGTAAATTTGACATGATTGGCACCTCCTTATTCCCCCCCCTGCCTCTCCTCCTGTCCCCGTTGCCCTGTTTCTTCGCCGTCTCCATGTCATGTTGCATATTAATGCAGTTTATGCAATAGCTCATCTGACAGTGCGCACCGGCCATCGTGTCCATGCTTTCCCCTGGATTTGCATACCTGATTACAGCCAGTGCCTGAAGTGCATGATTGTTGCTTGTGGGTTATGCGATGCTGAAATGTGATCCATGGTGTGGAAACAAAGGGGAGAGGGAGGGGTGATGAAACGAGTCCCCTTGACCCCTGAAATGCAACGTAATCCCGTGTGGCCCCCGTCTGATTAGGGCACTTTTCTGTCTAATTGTTGTCATCAGAACTTGCACTATCAGTGTGCATCTGGAAGCACTTTGACAATCCAAGTCAGTGGTTTTCTCAGAAAGTGGGGTTGCAGGATCCTCCAAGGCCACGCAGGGGGTTCCCCCCGGCAGAATTGGGGAGTTGTTCAACTTCACTGTGATTTCATTAACCTGGAATTATTTCAATTAGAGAGGAACATGTGTCCGAACAAGGGGTTCGCTTGTATCACCATTAATGGCACAATTACGGGCAGGTTTGCAATGCAGTTGTGAATAAATTACAATAAAACAACACAATGCAAGTCTTATAGGTGAAAATAGAATTCAATGGATGGGGACTCCTGGCATAAGGTGTGTCCATTTGGGGGTCCTTGACTTGGAAATGTAAGAGAGGCCCTGATCTTAGAGACTGAGGCAAAGGGCTGCATTGACAGTCTTTGTTTTCAGCACAGGCACTACAAGATCTCTCTCTCTCTCTCTCTCTCTCTCTCTCCCTCCCTCTCCCTCTAAAAGGGAGCGGAAGAGTGGGCTGATACCGGTCTCATGTTGCGTATGGATTTTCGTTTATATAATCGATTGAAATGTCCCAATACATCGATTTTGGGTTCAGTGTTTTACAAACAAGCGTTTATGGGTCTCGATTTTATGTTAGTCAGTGATTCCAATGTGACACCGGCTGGCTAAAGAAGCCGCGACATTCTTAAATAAAATGATCTAAATACAAATAAATACATATTTATTGTTTCGCGTGTGAAAAAAAATATATATAAAAACTGACTCGGGAGGGGGGAAAAGGCAAAAAAAAGAAGGGAAACAGGGTGAAAAAGACAATATTGCACTGCCTCTCTCCTTAATCAAATAAAGTGGTGTAAAAACACACACACACACACACACACACACACACACACACACAAAAGCATTTCCTTCCCTCTGAATTTCTCCTTGAATTATATGCCATCACTAGTGTGTGTGATTGCGGAATATTAAATTAAAGTGGGATAAGTCCGCACCGAGGCGGGCTGCGTCCAATCCGCAACTCATTTCCCCTGTTGTAGCACCGCATCACTGCGCTCCTCTCTTTTCAATGACAATGTGCCAAATCTGGGCATTTTGAAAACACTTTCCATATGCTATTATCGGATCGCTACTGAGCAAGAGAAAAGACAGAAAAGAAGAAAAACGGAATGCTTTATACCAAAGGTACCAAGAGTCTGCTTTTTTATTAATCTTTCCTTTCAATGGCTTATCGTGATTTATGATTTTTTTGGGGGGATTTTAAAAGAGGTAAGACGAGGTAAATTTGAAGTTTTTCTATCGATTGCATATTTATGGACCGCTGTCGGATGGCTTTAGGGCTGAGTGTGAGACCATCCAGAGACTTTATGGTGTGCATATATTGACAGAAAACTTCATTTTGTGCCACTATTTCCTCGCTGCGTTTTTCTCCTATTTCGTCGCTAATGACTGACTTGCGTTTGATCCCGTCTGCGTTTTGCCAGCAGACAAGTTGAAGACAAACGTTACTTAGACACAAATTTCGCTGAAATCAAAGAAGTAGTTCCGCCTTTGTGAGTCATTTTACAATTTGCAACTTTTATTGAAAATCTTCCTGACTGCTTGTTTTACATTTAGAGCATTTCTGTGGGACTATTTTAATTTTTATTGATGGTGAAATACATTTTTTGTTATTGCACAGCTTCTAAAAGGCGTGTTTGAAGTGCAGTTTAATTGTTGTATGGAGAGATGCGGAATCTTGGAGTTGCTTATTATTCTTTGCTCCGTATAGAACTTGTTTGTGAGAGTGTGAGAGTTGGCCAGTGGGTCACTGTGGCAGGCTGCGGGTCGGAGCTGTGGACTTTTGTGTGTTTTTGTGCGTATCCTGATGGGGCAGAGGGGTCAGACATGCAACCCCATGAGGGCGCCGATGCATAGGACAAACAAGGATGCGAGTCTGTCTGCACATTTCTAAAAAACAACCCAGATCACCGCTTGTGTTAAACAACAGAAATCATTAATGCACAAAATTACTGTTTTGATTATTCTAGCAAATCAAGGGACGTATCAGTCCGCGGTTTCAATATGTCACCGGAGAATATTGAGCAACCAACAATAGTCTCATCCTCCAGTGTCTCTAGGTTACACGATATTATCTTCAAACGATTCAAAGTTATTGATCTATAGAAGTGGGATAAGATCACAAGGAGGGATCAATGCAAGCTCACATGTCAATAAATGCACTACAAATAAAACAGAAACACCTTTATTGCTTTATCGTTGCGATTTGAGTAAAACAGTTGCATTTCAGTCATCTGGGTCTGTATTTCTGCTGATACCACGGAGAAATATAATTTGATTTCTCTTGCAGACTGCACACACATATACTCCCTCAGTGCTGCGCACACACACAGACACACACACAAGCACGCACACACGCCGACATCAGAGCGGAGTTTACAGATAAAAATCTATAATTAATTGAGGATGCTGCTGATATGGAAATGGGGCGAAATATTAGTTAACGCGGTCTATTGTAAAGCGGTCCTCCGGAGAAAGAGCATCGTCTGCAGGGAGAGAGGGAGGGTGGAGACCGGGGGTGGGGGGGGATTTACAAAACGCAGGAGGTTAAGATAAGCGGTAGCCAATATCAGTTGTCTAAATCCGCTTTGTACTCTCCCGATTTCTCACTGAAAACAAATAAAATGAAGGAAACTTTGCCGAAAATGTCAACAACGCGCGCACGTTCGAATCCCCAGAAAGTGAGGAGAAATACATAAATCCTTTCACCAAAAATAAAGATGCTCGAATAAAAAAAAGAATAGTGCTTCTATTTTATTTCTACAATAGTCCTCCGTTTATAGATATAAAGCATCAAATGATGAGTAGGTCCAATCCTGGTGCTTTAAAGAGGCTCGACGCGCGGCGTCGTTGGACTTTTTGTGCATCCGATAAAGCTACAGCAGCGGGTAGACTCGACTCTCCAAGCCCTCTGTGAGAGAAGCCTTCCAAGGCTGACAGGCTACAAAACCCCCCTGGAGGACGGGGAGGCAGCTGCAGGAGTAGCGGCCACAGCAGGAGCCTTGGATCCGGGTGAAAAGTGACGCCTCTGTTCCTCAGATCGAACCACCCACCCCCTTTGTCAGAGACCTGTCTAAACCCAGAATAAACAGCCTCGGGTCGGCTCGGGCTCGGATCTCTTGGCTTCTCAAGGATCCGGTTGGTATGGGTACAGTCCAGTCAATGTGGCTGCTACGTAGACCAAGTAGTTCACTTGCCAGTAGCAGCCTTATCATCACATCCCAAGCCCCGGCTCATGCAGTTCAAATCACACCCAGCTTCGATTTTTTTTCCACGAAAGCGAACAAGATCTCTTGATTTTCTCCCCAATTGAGACTGTGTAAAGTCTTCCTCTTGCCCAAAAGCCACTATTAAGAGCCCGAGAGGGAAACACACAGTAAACGGCTCGCATTCAAAGCATATAGGGCCAAACACACTGATGCACTTTGTAAGGACACTAAATGTAAACGCCAGTGAATGCAGCTTTGAATAGAGATGGGGATTTTTGTGTGGCCTTGTATTTGATTTTGTAGTTTGGCTCTATTGAACCCACACTGGGCCTCAGCGGTCCCGAAAGGGCAGTGATGACTTTCCAACATGTGCTTGGATTACTGTGACGCATTGTGGCTTTGATTTTTTTTTTTTTTTTTAAAGCACGGATGTTTATAAGTAGTGTATATATGCAACAGGTCAGATACATCTCCTCACTTGCAGAAAAAAGAGAGAATATGGTGTAAAAAGTCAACACTGCACATCCATGTGACGCAGAAATTACTAACATGTGTGCGTGTTGAGCCTTTTGTACACAAAGTATGTTATAAAATCTATTCAGTGAGCAAAGCATGGGAGAGGATTTTGCTGGTCGGTTGTATCCCCCAGGTGTTTCTTTTCCCCTTATCATTACATTACTGATAGAAAATGTGTAATACGCAAACATCAAATAGTTCATCAATTCAATAAATGACTCAACACGCGCATGTATTTTATATAATTCTATAATTTCTCGGAATCCGAAATGAAAGCTGTATTACACCGTCATAGTATTAGTGATTCCTCCTGTAGCTCCACGACCATAATCAATAAAAATAAACTATAATAACACACAAATAAGCGTCATGGGCAAAACAAAAATTCATGCGATTGGTCGAAACAGATGTTCTGCAGCGTGCTGTCCTTCTGTAAGGCTGCAGAAACATTCATTTACAGAGCTTGTTTTCATAAGAAAAAAGGACTTGTAAGTACTTCTGGGTCCAGCCTGTTTGATGTGCAGTGGTTGTCCATTGTTCTGCATATGATTTGGCCCTTAGAGAGAAACAATACAAAAGGATTTTTCCGTGCGCATGGACCTCTGCGGCCGCCAGGGCTCCGTGTCCGCGTCATTTGCAATGTGGAGACTGTTGATCAACTCACTAATTACACTTCTCTCCTCTCTCCCTCCCTCTCCGTCTCTCTTTTGCCCCCTCCCTCCCTCTCTCTCTCTCTCTCTTTCTCTCTCTCTCTCTCTCTCTCCTTCTCTCTCTCTCTCATTCGCCCCCTCTCTCTCTCTCTGTCTCTCTACCCATTCCCAGAGTGCATATCGGGAAATAGACACACAAAGACATGCGCACTCAACTTAATCAGCCATTTTTTTAAACAGGGCTAAAACGATAATAATTAGCAGAATAAAGACATATCGGATTTTCATTTCCTTTCCTCCGTTCCCCGACCCCCGTCCACAAGAGAAACTGCGAGGCAGCCCGTCGACACGTCGTTTCACCGCCACCGGAACCAAAACAAGGGATAGCTCTCAAAACGCTTGACATTTGTGATTTTACCCCCTTTTCCCACTATAAAGTTGGAGGATTATTGTAATTTTACCTGTTTTTTCCACGTTTTGATTGTCCAACACCGCGAGCCGCTGGATGTGACTGTTTTATATCCCAAGAGCAAAGAGAGAAGCGGAGGTGACGGCTTTGGAGGGGGAAGAAAGTAAGTTTTTTTTTTCTCCTTTCCACCTCTCCCTTTAACTTTTATTGAGTAGTTTGGCGTGTGTGTTAAATTTCGGGGTCGCGTATCGATTATCTATCTCGCTGGTGGATCTTTTTGACATCGGGGCTGTTTTGGATAACAGGTGCTGGGTGTTTTTTAAGTGCAGAATAAAGGCGGATATCGGGATGTTAGTGCATCTCCGGCGCTTTGGCTTCAGTAAAACGAGCGACTGTCAGGGCTCGGAGGCGTTCTTACGCATGTGTCCGTGGTATCACACTTAGGATATCACGACGAGACCTGCCGTTTTCAAAGTTTATACCAGTGTTA
Source organism: Macroramphosus scolopax (assembly GCA_901007825.1). Lineage (NCBI taxonomy): Eukaryota > Metazoa > Chordata > Actinopteri > Syngnathiformes > Centriscidae > Macroramphosus > Macroramphosus scolopax. Next base: position 11,284 of record CAAKHC010005367.1, on the reverse strand, counting down.
CCGAGACCGGGTGGTGGGTAGATTCTCTGAATAGGCCCACTGCACTTTAGATATAACGAGATGAGACAAGCGTTTCTCGCCTTTTGTGGCTTTGCGGTGCGGATATGGTGCTGCCTTTCCAGGAGTCCGATCCCTCGGACATGTCCGCTTGTTACAAGTCGAGGGGTCCGGCTCGATGATCTCTCCCACTTCCCTTTAGATAATCTCAGTCTCTTTCCCCTCCTATTTCATGTGAATACGTGTTTTTGGGTGCACCTTGACGCTCAGAGCTCCCTCCAACACATCGGGGCTGCAGGCACCTTCCAGGCATTCACAGCCGAAGTGGCACGATCAGTCTCCCGACACGAGCCAACCCCTTCGTCGGGAAGAAGTGTGTATCTTTTAAATCGCCCAAGTTCCACCTATATGACAGGATGACTGCAAACACGACGTGCATTCGCCCGTCTTAGCGGATAGATGTTCACCTGCTGCGCTTTAAAAGTAGTCTGACTTTATCGAGGCGTGGGTGGCTGCGCCGCCCAGGAGGGAGAGCGATCGCTGGGCTGCTGATAGCACGGCGAGTCCCTCCAGAGCCAGCCAGCTGCCGAGTCCCTGTTTCTTTATCACCAGAGTCAGAAAGATCCGGATGCACCAAGAACTCAGACTGTATTTATATTTAAAGATAGTAACACGTATTAAAATCCTCCCTGCTATGCTGGGAAGTTCCTTATCATTTACCAATTCGCGTCAGTGGTTTTATAATTTCTCCTCTCGTATAAACTGACTTTCCAAAAGACGCGGCGTGAGACAAACACTTCAAAACGTCGTTTAATGTTGTTTGTGCGCTAATTTTTCAACCAGGCAATGCGCAGAGGGTTTTTGGAGGCTCTCAGGTATGGTTGTTATTTTATGGAAGGTGGATGGACTTGGCTCGGATTGGGACGCGACAGTGACAGTGGGGACATCGATCGCACGGGAGGAAAGAAAAAACAAAACAAAACATCAGGGCCAAGGGGCCAGTCTGTCTCCAACCCGTGTATGTAAGGGTGTAGTGAGTGTGTGTGAGTGGCGCCTCCAAATGAAAATGAACGGTGCGTCAGTACATGAGAGGCGACCCTTTTTTTTTTTAACAGGATTGTCTCTATTTATACCTGCTCATCTGGCGTATTTATACGTATTTCAGCACGCATTTATTCCCTAAATTGAGGCATTTAAGGGTTTTTCTGCAATTCTTTGCACTTTTACAATTGTTTTGTTTTATACTAATAGCTTTTATATGCAAAATATAAAAACACGATATAAATGAAAATACGTATTTTCCATGTTGGAACGTAAAAAGCAAAGAGGACCGTTATTACTACTTAATTAACACACAGTATTATTATTATTAATAATATTATTATTATCGTTATTATTATATTATTATGTTGTTGTTGTTATGTTAAACCTAGGCTGATATTTCAAATCAAACAAAATTATAACAACACGTTTTTGTTTTTCATCAGTTCAATAACTTTGATCAATTTTATAGATTGATAAACTATGGAGATTTTTTTTTTTGGAGGGGTGTGGGGGGTGTATCTGTCTGGTAAGACGGTTTAATTGCATCTGGATAGAATCCTACATTTCATTACAAAAGCAGAGTCCGGAGGCCTATAGCAGCAAAAACATGTAAAAGAAATAAAATCTTGAGACAGGTTGATTCTGTCTAATTGCACTGAGTTTCATCAGTTAATGATGGTATTGTCTCACTCCACAGTAACAGAACCATAACGTTATTTTTCTTGTCTTGCAAATGAGGGAATTTTCGGGGTTTGTTTGTCTTCCCTTGTTTTTGTTTTTCTTTTTGCAGGATGTCTTAGCACTATCAAAGGCCGGGTGTGCAGATCGCTGCATGTTAGTTAAGCAGCTTGCAACGTTCATTTTACCCATAGCGGTGGAGGGGAGGGATGAAAAAACATATAGTGTGAGAGATGGGCAGACAGCCCTGGGAGGACAATAGCTGTTGGCTTGAAAATGCTTCTTGATTATTAAAAGCTAATGCATTTTCAGCATTGCAGCCTTCATTAAGGGTGCGTGTGGTGGGGGGCGAGAGGGATGAGAGGGTACTGGGAGGAGGAGATGATGGGAGATGGAGAGAGAGGGAGACAGGGGCTGAGTCTGTCCTATAACTCCTGGGCCCAAGACACATGCAGCTAGAAGATTGGCTCGGGCCTCTCCTAGGGGTCGACAATGTGTCATTTCCACCCGGCTAGATTGCCCTCTGCCTATCTGATATTAATGTGCAAATCAATATTTCAGGGATTAAATTTCCCTTCTTCATTTTTTATGGTTTCTACCTCAATAAGTCTCCCGTCTAATAGAGGAGGCTGGATGATTTAGAAGCCTTTGCTGCAGAGAGAGAGAGAGAGAGAGAGAGAGAGAGAAAGAGAGAGAGAGAAAGAAATAGAGAGGAGCTTTGCAACAAGGCTATCGCTGCATTTTAATGTTCATCTTCGTGGATCCCCATAGGCCTTTAGTAAGGAGGGCTATATCGCCGCTTTACACTGTAAAGACACCCAATTTGGCTAAAAAGGCAGAAAGGGAAAATATGAGTCCGGTTGAATACTTAAGACGCGGTGGTAATCCGAGTAGCAGGTATTAGCGAAGGGAGCTTCCCCCCCCCTCAAAGACACGCACACACTCACAGCTACATCCAAACCTGCATTACCAACCGTCATGGCTGAGCGAACAGTAGCTTACTACATGGCGGGGCACTATAACGTTGTATATTTCCTTCTTTTTTCGTATCCGTTTTTTCCCCTTTTTTTTTTTTTATTCCGCATAGAAGGACGTCAAGATCCTTCGGAGAGATTTACCCTCTTTCAGAATAACATCTGGCGTATGTGTGCGACAGAAATGAATCACTCTGACACAATGACCTGTGTATGATTATTGAGGAGAGGAGGAGCATATTACCATAGTCATAATGCTGCATCTCATTGAGAGTCAACTAAATGAGCTTGGACCCTTTGACTCCCCACAGACATTCATTAAGGGACGGTACACACTGAGGCGTCTGTCTGCCAATAGGTGTGTGTCTGTGCATGTGTGTTTATTTAATCCTCCTTCCTGTACCATCTGGTGTGTGCATGCATGTGTACGTGTGTGTCCAGCACAAGCACAGTGTGAGTTTCCCCCCCAACTCACCCCCAAATTTTCCCCGTCTTTCAGCCCTTTGCTGCAGAGTCGAGTAGACTATTTTAACATACCCTTGATAGGAGAGTGTCAGCGAGTGAAAACAAGAAAAGAGAGGGAGAAAGAGACAGAGGAAGAGGCACAAAAGAGCTCTAATTGTAGCACGACCGCTTGGCTTCCTCCCTGATTCACGGCTATTACAATGTGAAAAGCACAAACCGCCTGTCCTCCATTATCAAAACGGCAGGCCTACACACACTCTCACATCCATCCACTGGGGGGAATCATGTAGATGTTTTGTCTCTTATCTATGGCTCACATAACTGCTATCATTCTGGTCACCGGCCTTGAGTAGATTCAATAACACACAGAGGCAGTACGACGAACGATGGCTTCATTTATACGGGAAAAATAAATTCTTAATATTAAGGTTTACCCGCTGAGGCGGTGTAGTTTTATTACCCGACCAAAGAAAAAGGCACAACAATTGATTGTATACGATTCTGATTGGACAAGTTTTCAAGTTCAGGCTTTAGGGTTTTTCATGGGTTCTGTTTTTAATCTTTAGCGTGCAGTTTTAGAGCTATGAAACAACTACTGTGTGTGTTTTCTCCTGGTTTTGTCGTGGGTGCGCGAAGGGGTGAAGGTCTGCAGTAGTAGCGATGAGGGTCTCCTGGCTCGGGAAGCCGGTAGTGGGAGAAGCTAAGAAGTCGGCAGCAGCTCAGCATTACGTCTCAAAGAGGGGGGCTTCCTGTGTCAGCCCTGGGGCACCACCGCTAACACACACATATACACTTTCTCTCTATCACACACTGAGCGAAAGGCGGAGGAGGGTTAAAGACTTGGAACGAGATCAAGCCCCTCCGTAGCTCCCGGGGAGGGTGCTTGTGAATATGCGAGTTTTAGTGTAATTAGCACTTAATTATATTAACATATGCAAATTGTCAGGCGGAGAGCTTGTACCGCCGGTGGGTATCGGCCGAGATACAAGTGGCTCCATTGTACCACCATGGCAGAAAAAAGAATAATGGGTGTGTGTAAGGCAACCAGCCAGCATCCAGCCAGCCAGTCCCTCTGTGCTAACACATAACCAGCTAGCTTATGTAAATCTCTTGCTGGCCGCTTTGCCAAATTTCATTAGTCGCCATGACGACCTGGTTAATTGTGCTGACTAATGTCCCATGATCTGTTGTCAGCCAGGATGGGTGTCATCCTTTTCTCCCCCCCAAAAAAAAAAACATGAGAAGGTTGGAGTGAGAGAGGTCTGAGTGTTCAGATTAAACCAGCTCACAATGACTCCTACTTACACACGTTCCTCTTGTACAAGCATTTGCATATTCAAAAAAGAATCCTCTGCCATCTTTCCCTGTCTGCGCCGCCGCGCGTGTTTGCATGGGCACTCGTGCATCGCCCGGGTTTTTGCGCATGTGGCAGCAATCTGTCGGAGGGGGAACGACAGCAGTTCAGTTGTGTGTCAGCCCGCATGTGTCATATGTGCAACACATTGCCGTCTGCGAAGCGAGACTGCGGGGCCGGTGCGGCTCCGTGTAGCAACATAGCCGAAATTTGTTTATGATTATTGTACATGCCTGAGATTCTGGCGGAGAAAAGATTGAGCCTAAATAACAGGGGACCCGGAGTTCCGCCTTTGAAACTTCAGCCCTTCTTTTCAGTCCATCTAAATATGTAATTACAACACATCTTTGTAGCCACCCCCAACTGAGCAGCAGGACTTTTCTTTTTTTAAAGGGGGAGGGTGGACAAACATTTAATGTTCTGTGCTTCCCACTTGCCAAAGGTGGATAGAGATTGGGCCTAGTTGGTGCTACTAGTACTTGCATGCTAATCCTGTTTTTTGACAGGAACGTAAACTGATATAATTGCTTTTCAGAGGCAGGAACGGCAGTTTATACAAGTGTGAAAGCACGGGAAAGGGGATTAGCATTATTTTGCATAATGCTGGGCAGGCGCTGAATGGGGCATTGAACGCTTGACTGGGTGACAGAGATGAAAGGGAGATGAAATGCTCTACCCCTCGTCTCTCTCTCTCCCTCCCTCTATCCCCTCTTTTCCCCTCCAGTCCCTCTGTCTCCGGCCGCTATCGCTGGTAGTGGACTGTGTTAACAGAGGACCCCGGAAACACCGGGGCCGGTGCTTGTTGGTAATTCGCTCGGATGCCAACAGATGGAAGCTGTCATACGTACGATAATAGATAACCTGTGGAGACTTGTAAACTCAAGGCTCCCTAAACCTCCATGTATATACTAAATTGCATCCCTAAAGCACTGGAGTGTGCAATTATATAGTGGATGGATGTGGCTCAGGTAGCATTTACATGCGAGGAAGGGAGCGGCTTTCATGGATCAAATCAAACTACACTCTTATTACGTTTTCCTTTTATTGAGATGTTTGCTGAGGATTTGGTGGGATATCTTCTGGATAGAGTGGAGCTGTGGAATGGTAAGACAGGTGTGTTTTATGTGATGTCTGCGCGGGCACCGTCGGTGCACGAGGGGCGGCGTCCCGGCTTAAAATTGCCACCGTGACTTCCGTATGACCTGACTCGACTTTCTGGGTAATTTATGATCAACCGTCATCGCTGCCATTGCATCTGGCGTATGGAAATGATCCGGGGTCGAGGGAGGGGCATGAGGCAGGGTGGTGGAGAACATGAACGCCACAAAGGACGGTGTGGCCTGTTTTTGTTGTCTCTCATTGGACAGGATCCTCTTTCTTTGACCTTTTGCACGCCTTCCTTCGCTTTTCATATGCTAATGCCGGCCAGACCCGAGGAGGAAACGTGCTGGAGCTGAGTGGAGGCGGACAAAGACTCCCTCTCTCTTTCTCTGCCTCCTTTTCTATGCTATATCTCTTTTTTTTTTGCCTCTTCCCCTCTTAACCAACTTGACAGACTTTTCGGTATGAAAGGAAGTGAACGCTCGCTGCGATGGGAAAGGTGGGGATAGCGATCTCGCCGTGACCCGCACCACCTGTGAGGATCAAGTACGCTGCAGCAATTCTTGGTCATGTGTACGCAGAGTGTTATTTTGAGTGGCCCTTGTAGTGCGTGTTGCGGATCGTTAATCGTTTGAGCCACGCCGCAGGTAGTGTTATAGCTCAGGCCGATTCGGTTGAAGAGTGATTTGTTGGTTTTCCAGTGAAGCTAGTCGAGTTGTCATACAGGGCCGCCGCCGCTGCTTCTCCCCGTCTCTCCCTCTCTCCTCTGCCAACTGTATCTCCTCACAACCAGTAAAGCCTGTCTCTGGTGGCGTAAAGGGATACTAATATAGTTACTACAACCCTCCCCTAACATAATACTTCAATGCACCACTGTTGAGCAAGACGTGGTTTCAAGGCTCTTCTGACTCTGTTATGGGAAGGGGGCATGTTATCTGTAGGAAATGTAATTTTTGTCCTCATTGAAATCGTTCATTATTGAGCGCGGTTATCTAAATGTTTTTGTTGCTTTTGGTCTCGTGCCAGTCAGGATTGCGTTACCCCTCTCTCTCCCTCTCTCTCTCTCTCTCTCTCCCCGTCTCACTGTCTGTCTCATGTCTTTCTCTCATCTCGCCAGGCCTTCATCAGGGAAAAATAGCAAAAAAGGGGGATTTTTCCTCTCCTCCGTTCTCCGTCCTCCCTTTTTCTCAGGCTTCTCCTGCCTATTTTGCATCAGCCATCTTTTCTCGTACAGGATATTAGCCGTGGAAAAACATGAGCCCGGGATATTTGGAATAATGTGTTTATTCTTTTCATTTCAAAGTGGAAGTGGGGGATTTCATTGGGTGGGGAAAGAACAATCGGGGCTGTGTGTTGGAACACGCTGTCTGTTTGATCTGAGGTCCTGTGGGCTCTGGGGGTGTCTGAGATTCTCAGGTTTAGGTCAAATAAAATGGACTGGCTGAAGAAAAAAAAAAAAACGAGGCCTCTCGCTTGATCTAATTTCTTTCTCTGTGTGTCTCTGCTGGCGTTCCCGTCTCTCGTCTTTCATTTGCATGTTTCTCTTTTACGTTGACAGGCATGACGTGTCAGGTTGGGAGGGAAGTTAATTGCAAACAGTGACTGGACAATTAAAATGCAAAGGGCGACTGACTATCCCTAAACTAATGCATCCTTCTTCTTTCTGTGTGCACATACGTGTGGACTTAAAGCTGCAGTTACCTCTCAGACTGCTCGTCCTCTATGTTCCTTGATGCAGTCACTGTGAAGGACACTTGCTCAGCCCTTCAAGTCCACGTGAGCGCCTTAAAGTCTACATCTTACACATCGAACAAACTGTCGTCAGGCTTTTTTGTTTCAGAAGGTTTGTCCCAGTTGATGCACGGTACAAAAGGGTGTATGCCAAATTTTATCGATTGCTCTCAGAGGTAAAAGAGCCGTCAAGATAAAAAAACAAATACGTAAAGAGAATATGCACAACCAGTTCGTCCGAGCAGGAGCTGAAAGGACCAGCTTTGCAGGAAAGAAAAAAAAAACAAAGTTGATGAATGACTAAGATTCTCCAGGTTTGAGAAAAGATACACCACAATAGCACAAGACGTCTCATGACAAATGATACATTCTCTTCCTTGTTGGCCAAAGACAAAGGCGGGGATTGAAGCGGCAGGGAGTGCAGTCACAGGACAAATGCCCATTAGACATTAGGGGAGAAAAAAAAGATGTAAGGGAAGAATGTTTAAAAGATTGATAAGAAAACGAGTTTGTTGTGTGTGATCTCAGCAAAGAAACTCCGAAAAAAAAAAATCAGGATATCCGCATCAAATAACTGTTCTTGTCTCTCTGGTTCATGTGGATTTTTCCAGTTTCCAGTTTCCGCATGTTCCCACGAGTGCATGTATCTCTCCGTATACGACATGACTGGCACGAGGTATTCCTGAAGGCAATCGCATGTGGATATCAAGGCCATTGGCAGGGCTGTCAGGGAATAAGTGGCTAATTAATTATGCATGACTTGTGGGCTTAAACAACAGTGTAATGAGAGATGAGACAAATTTACCAAAGAATTTAGCTCTGAGTGCATGAAGACCTTCTCCAGTATTCCATCTACTGCTGCCAGGATTATTATTATTATTGTTATTATTATTATTATAAATCTAGTTACATTACTTTAAAAGTGTTAAAAGATGTGAGTAATCTCTCACATACTGTTGTGTTCGTGCCTCTTGTGCGAGTACGAGTGTTGCTGGAGGTGCAGAACACTCAATAATAAGAATCAGGAATAAAAGTTAAACCGCTTCGTGACTACAAAGATTTACAGCACGAACAGTGTTGAAAACAGTACGAAGATCTTTCCTTTTCCAGCGTCGGTCTCAGTCTGATCTAATACAGTCGAGCATTTGTCTCCACCAAGCATCCTGAGGAGACTCCAGCCAACACTATCCCTCTCAAACCCCGGCCGTCTTCTGGCCTGGCACCAGTTCTGGAATAATCTTTAATTATTTGCTTTTAAAAAAAGAAGAAAAAACATAAGCCCTTTTTTTTTTTTCTTCTTCTTCTTCTGTGACAGTAAAGAAGAAGAGCAGAGCAGGCGTAGGAATGTTCTTGTATATGAAATTGTAGGTATTAACAGGGCCGGATTTGTCAGCGGTTTCACTGATGAATCAGCTCTCTGCCCCTAGACTAAATAAAGAGGGGAATTTTGCTGTGTTTCATCCCAGTTTAGATCGGCAGATATATATAAAGGCTTTGGGGTGAATTGTTAAACAAGCAAAGTGTGCGTCGCTTTTCTTAAAACAGTCCCGAAACAAGTGTCATGGAGCGGTGATAGATGGCCCCGTGTTGTCTTTGGCCCCGGCTCTTCCTGCTAATACAGGAAGCACGACGGCTCGGTGAGACACCGCAGAGCGACTGTTTGCCTATTCCACGTTACATGTTATGTATAATTTTTAAAAATAAGATTAAAGCGGGGCTTATCTTTGCAGTAAGCGTAATCTGTTGTGTGCACGTGTGTGTGTGTGTTTCGTACTGCTGACACTGTCCGTCAGCTGTCTTTTCATTGGCTCCCCAGTTGTCACATTGAGGACAACACAACACACATACACACAAAGAAGAGGGCTTCATCTCGTGTTGACGACGAAGAACACGCTTTTCTTTTTCAGCTTTAAGAACGTTATTTCGTCACTTAGAACTAATAGCTTTATTTCCTACAGTGAACAGGAAGGTAATGGGTCCGTTCCATGTTGGTTCCCTCTCAGCGGGCCGGCCCTGGATTTGCGTGACATGGTGTTTATTTGATAAAGGAATATTGCGGTGCTAATCCAAAACCACGCTAATTGCATCCGACAGTTGTTTGTTTGTAGTGAAATCAAATTAAAATGTACACTTTTCAAGTCCATTGCTCATTTTCTTTTTCTCTTTTTTCCCCCCTCTCCTCCCCTCGTTCTCTCCTCCCCTCCCACGGCAACCAGAAAAGAAAAAAAAAAAAAGAGCCTATGATGGCATAAATAACAACTGTGCTTTCCTTGTGGTTTTTTTTTTGTGAGAAGAGGGCAAACTCACAACAGCTGTCAGAAAAAGGGGGGTTGTTTAAAAAGCAAATGGCTTTGGTCTAAAGTTCATTTGGAGACCTTTCTAATTAAATAGAGAGCCAAAAGCTTAAGTTAATTAGTAATTCCCTGGGTCCAGAAATTAGACCTGTCACGAGTATTCAACCTCTTGGAAAGCCAAAAGGTATGTAGGCATTTTGTGTTTTTCCACAATTCCCTTGTGCCTCATCCTGTATCTGTACACAAGTTTGCTTAACTGTGTGCTCATCTGCTTTTTGTTATGCAAGACGGGCACATTTTTTTCCCCGTCGAAAATGCGCAAGACCTTAATGGCCGTTTTATGGCGTGTCAGAGAAGTGCTCGGTGGATGTTTAAGCGAAGGGGCACATAGCTCGTGGCGTCAGTCAGGATACCTGCCCTATGATTATGTTTATGAAGATAATAACAGGGCCGGGGTCCCGCCGAGGACTGTCTTTAGAGAGCAGTGGGGGTTTGAACTTTAAACTTTATTGTTCACGCTGGAAAAGAACAGTAAGGTCCGGTCGCCATGCCAGAGATATGACTGTACAATAAACAAGGTGTAAAAGAAGAGCTCTCCTCTTCCTCTTCTTCTCTTCTTCTCTTCTTCTCTTCTCTTCTATTCTCTTCTCTTCTCTTCTCTTTTCTTCTTCTCTTCTTCTTCTCTTCTCTTCTTCTCTTCTCTTCTCTTCTCTTCTCTTCTCTTCTCTTCTCTTCTCTTCTCTTCTTCTTCTCTTCTCACCAGGAAATGCACGACACTTGATGATTTTTTCTCCAAATAGGGAAACATTAGGGACATTTTTCGTGGCCTAAAAAGGAAAGAAACTTCTGGCAGAGTTGCTACATTAGTTTTGTGTTGCTTAATAATAGAGTAACTGCTCTTGCAAAACTCATTTTCTCGGATATATAAGTTACAAATCGCAGCTACGATCGCGTAAAACAAGCATAAAGAGTCGGAGGCTCCGGGAGTTGATACAGTATAACCGGCCTTTTATATTTGCCAGGTGGATGTGAAATGCCTGCGTCAGAGACTGCTCTCTGTGTCTGTCCGTGAGTGTGTGCTATCCTTGACTGACGTGGACGCTGTTTGCTTAACCTCTTCTGCGCTGCACTACCACGGCCTTGTCAATTTAAGTATGTGTGTGTGGGTGTGTGTGAGAAAGAGCGAGGGAGCAATGGTAGCTTTCATTTTTTCGTGTTCCCCGCAGTATTTTTGCCAAACAAACCTGCTGAGAGGCTGAGTGAAAGTTAGAGAGGGGTCTGAATCAACACAAATGAGTGATATTTGTTATTTCTTTCCCGGGCTGGTACATAATTGTGTGCATCCACAGACCCCAAGAGAAAACACGCGCATTGGAGAGACCAGATTTTTTTTTATTCAGGCTCTGTATTTAGCAGGATTAATAATTTCACTTGGCAAATAATCCCACCCTGCCACCCCCTTCAACTTGCTATGTTATTGCAGAGGGTGTGTGCATGCATGTGTGTGTGCGCGCGTGTGTGTGTGTGTGGTCTCATGCTTTAGCCTCATCCAAAAGATAAGGCTGCGATTTATGTAACCACTAAGCCCTTTCATATTGTGTACGTTGTACCTTACAAGAGCATGATGAGCAGGCCAGATTAATATT
>CAAKHC010005361.1:16902-41138 GCA_901007825.1 Macroramphosus scolopax | reverse complement strand
GGCTGATCTCTGACCCTGCATCATCTTCAAGCCCTCCGCTGACTGACTGCCAGTCCCGGGGGACACCCCCGGGGTGACCGCATCCGTGTGGATGTCAACAATCCACCAAAGACTCACGGGAACCGGAGTCTTCTTCTACTTTGGTGACTTTATCAACCCCATCTGTGCCCGGTTGATGCTCCTGACTCACCTCCGTCAGTGCAGCGTCCTGCTCCAGGCTCTCGGTGAGGTTCCCCTGCGGCAGCGGGCTGCTCCGCAGCACCGTGATGTGCAAGGTGAGGAGAAGTAGTCCCAGCAGCAGCAGCAGCTCCGCCGCCAGTCGCACCATCCTCTTGACGCGGCCGCCTTTAGGAGCCTGCGGGGTTGCCGGAGCTCCTGCTCCGCCTCCTCCCGGTGCAGAGACTCCGATCTCCGGATCCGCCGGGGACGAGGAGCCGCAACACCACTTCGGAGCCACTTCGGGAATCAGAATTGCAAAATTACGGAAAAGGACCGGCCCCCCCAAAAAAATGAAAAAGTCCAATTTGGAAAAAATGATTAAGATGAATCTTGATTCAACTATTTTCTTTGGTAGCAGTGAGTTTGTCTCTGAATTCAGAATGGCACTATTTTATACATAAAACCAAATCTGACAGTTAATCCAGTAGGTTAGTGGATCCTGCAGGACGCAGCATTAACTCTTTCTGCTCTTCTTAGTGTCCTCGGGACATTCTCAGCCTCACACTTAAGTTTTCCTCACTTTCACCTCAGCCGCTTTACGCACTCCTTGTTTTGTCCACATTCTGTGCTATCCGACGCCTCATTCGACGAGAGCAGGCTACATTAAAACTCAAAGTAAAGAGCAGTTCAACTATCTTCTCGGTGGAGTTCTACCTGTTTCAAAACACATATTCTTCCATCGTGCGGCGGGTCGTGAGGCTGGTCCTGGTGAAGTCAAACCATATCAAACTACGGTTCACAGAGGCACACACGCGTGTCTTGTGCGCTCTTGAGGTAGTTTTATACTATACGCCCCCATGCGTGCGCCCTCCCCCCTGGTTAACTCTTTCATCTCTACCAACCAGCCCTCCCCAAACTGGAGCCCGGACGGGTATGAAGCCAAATATTCTTGAAGAGTGGGAAACACCCAGAAAGTAGAGCAAGCTCCACCGTCCATTGGAGGTTTGCTACGTTTAAGTCTTGGCCCGAAATGACACATAGTATGACACAAAACAAACTGAATGGTAGATACCATAACATGTCTAGCTGCTGGAGAAGTCACCCCTGCAGTCCTTGGAGATGAATTATTGACAAACTTCCATTTCACCGGCACAATGAGGAGTCTGTGGAACAACCTAAAGTAACCTTGGTGGTCCCCGGAGGCGCACTGGGCGCAGAGGCGCGTCTATGCGCGGAGGAAGACACCCGGAGGCGCTTTGCAGGAGGTCTGATCTCCCCTGATAACGTGTTCAGCACAGGCCTCGTCCTAGACTCTGATTGGAACGGAAGATCTCGTAACACTTCACGTCTGCAAGACAAATGGTGCGTAATGTGATTAGCCTTTGTGAGACGTTTTTATTGTCCCCTTCAAAGGACAGTTGGCTGTGTCAGATTATGCACCGAGCGGGGATGCGTGTGGACAGCGAGGCACGACTCAGACCTCGGCATCTAAAAGCATTTGTCATCTTTGAAGTCGTGTGTGAGGGCACAAGGGGACAAAACGTGACAAAAAAAAAGATCTGATTATTATTATAGAGAAGAATCCCCAGCCAAAGTTTTTCACACGAGCACATCAGGCGTGACAATAAACATCTGGAATCTTGATTACCTGGTCAGTGTTGTTGTGAGTGTAGCAACAGCCCGCGTAGAACAAACATTATAAACCAGGACGTGCTCTTATATTGCTTGGACACGCATCGGTTGCCGCGCACGCACGAGGCTTAATGTTGCGGGCAAATGGGGCCCAGATCCGGCTGCAATGTGGCAGTGGGTCGACCGCTGAGTCACTCTGGGGTCTGGGACACTTTTGGAGGAATTCAAACTCAGAATTCAAGTAGATTGTCATGCAAGTTTTGTCCGTGTTTCATTCTGCATCACATGAACTGTGTGTGATGCACGGGCCGCGCCTTTCAAAATAAAATGTTCATGAACCCAGAGAAAATGTACACTTGCATCGATGAATGTGAGAACAGCCTTGTAGAGTCAAACTCTGCACATGCATCATTCCACACAGTGAAGCTCAAACATTCAACTGAGGAAGAAAAAAAAACACAGTCTGGCTGTGGAGGGGAACTTTAATGTCTTATTGTTCTGTATAAACCTGCCAATTTACAGATGACCTCACAAATACCTCATGAGCGTGATCATTCGTCTGAATTAGAATATATAAGTCGATGTTCCTCCACCTCTGCCTGCTCCCCTCCTCTCCCACAGTGCTTTGCTTCAGTCGCTCTCTTCCTCACTCAGACACAACATACCTGTCAACGATGTAAATCTGTCTGTTTCACTTCAAACATCACTTTCCAGATATGAACAAAACAATTCTCCCTCCAACCGGGGAACATAAAGCAGGGAGAATTCTTCGCCTGCTTTTGGACGCAGTGTTGGACATCAAAGCGTAGCGGAGGATCCCCCTTCAGAATAGCAGCTACATGCCATTCCAATAAGTGCAGTGTATTTGGATCTGCAGTTCAAAAGAAGCTGGTGCAGGCAGGTCTCTGAGGCCTTGCCACCAGTAGTCTGCCTGCACAGATGTTTTGAATGCCAGCGCGGACCATGTGCCACTTCTGTGAAAGCAGAGGGCAGTTAGGAGTGACGTTGGGGAATCTTGACAAGACACGTGTATCCCACCTTTACCTGACCGTCAGTTTGTATTATCATAGTGGCTCCTCTGATATGAACATCGATGGTGCTTGCTAGAACAAAAGGCGTTTTCCAAATACATTCATAATGTCTTCTCACTCTGCATTAAAGGGCCTAAAGAACATTCTGTACAATGTGCAAACAGGCTCCTCTGACTTTTGCCAGGTGGGTGTATCCAAAGTTTTATCCCTGAAAAGACCAACAAACAAAAATGGGTTCCATTAGCTTCCTTTTCAGGTGTTACATGAGACCAACAGAAGTCATTGCGGTTCGCTACTTTCCTCCATGTGTGAATATTCAATAAAGCAAAGTGCTGTCAGAAACATAAAACACACACCAACGTCTTCTCCGAGCTCCGCCATCAAATATTTCCACCGCTGTGCTAATGCAACGTGCAAAAATGTTGCCGGTAAGTCTCTGCAAGTTTGAGTTCGCCTTCCTGCGGGATCACAATGGGGCTTAGTATTTGAAGGGCTCTGACGGACTGAGTCATTTTTTGAGAAAGAATTCAAGCTTTGACATCTCTCTTTAGACACACCTGTCTTCTGCGTTAAACCCTCGACTAATTTGACTGTTTAGGCTGAAGGTGAAAGTACAAATTAAAGCCAGATATCCTGCAGACGTCAGTGCACCCCATTGCGAAATCTGAGGCCACCTTTCCCCATCGTCCTCCAGATCTTTATGGAGCAGTACATTGCTATGACGTCACAGATTTGAGGATAAAAGAACTGTTTTGTATTGTTTCTAGATATGGGAGCCAGATGTGAGTAGTACAGAACAAAGGGATCCAGTATAGAGCACAGATCTCAGAGCCTTTTTTTCCTTCAGGTGCTGTGTTTTTAAATTCTCTGAACCTTTTCAGGTTCATGCTTTTCCGCTCAGATTGTATCTTGATTTCATGTTGTAAAATCGTATCACTATGTTGTTTATACGGAGGAAAAAAAAACACAAACACGGTAGAGTCCCGAGGGCAGGCAAGTGTGGACTAGACCCAATCTGACACATTGTGAAAACACATTTATCATCTATCTATAATCCTTCCTGTGTTAATCAAATGATTACCCCATACCACGAGAATTTAGAGTTCAGCACTAATTGCTGGGTTCGGTTTCTGTTGGCTCAGGTGCTGCATACTCTGCATGCTTACCTTCACAACTGTTGCACAGTTTGTGTGTGAAAGAGAACAGCAGGTCTTTAAAACATCAACAATTAAGCTGTTAAGACTCGGTGAATATGAACAGTCTCGCCACAAAACAAGCCATAACACCTTTTTTTTTTTTTTATACTGCACGGGGGTTGTTGAGATTTAATTGCATGTCAAAGAAGTAATTGCTGAATGATCCATTATTCAAAGGAAGCTTATCATTTACTGTGAAGATGAAAGTAGTTTACCACTCAGGAGGGTTTTTGTAAAAACAGTTCACTATGGAATGCAATGAATTATTCTGTCATTTTTTTTGCTCCAACAGATCGGCCTTGTGTGGTGTAAATAATCGTGTGTCAGGAAGTGAACACGGTTGTAAAAGTTCAAGGTTTTTAGAAGCTTATCCTTTGGATAATGAATGATGCTTCCTATCCAAAGCAACTTCAGGAAGCTTCCATGCATACGTTTTTATTAGAAAACGTTAATATATTTATATAAATCGGAACAGTCGTCAGCAGGTAACTAGTTCTCTCGTGACCGATGCTTCTTCCATTCTAATAACGAAGGAAGTAAATTGGACACAAAGTTCTAGAGAGGCAGCATATTCTTGTTAAAATAATCACAACCAATATTTTTCTAGTAAAAGGTGACTGCAACCAATTTATTAAAATATATCCGGACGGCCAATTATACACAAACATTTCAGGTAGTTGTATAAAATCCCTATTTTAGCTCAAATTCAAGAATGTCTTACAATCAGTGCAGAGAAACGCAACTTCATAACTGACCTTACAACATGGGATTTGTCTGTGAATATGTTGTGAGACCAATCACTGATTCTGCAAATGTATGTAGTCACACACACATGTATTAAGAAACAAAAGCAGATCAAGACTTCGCTTGGTTTCTCTTGTTAATAAGGACAAATAACATGTCTGTTCATAACAATGTCTTACAAATACAAAAGTCAGCTGCCTAAACATTTGGCCCTTCTCCTGCTGGGAGACATGAGTGCCACCCCATGTCTAGACCGCAAACGTGTCAGACGCGCTTCACTCGCACATCTTGCGCAACAGACACGCTCTTTTTTTTTCAATCTATTCAGCTGTTTTGCACCGGGTCTGTGCAGGATCGCATCTCAACTGCTTCTCAATGACCTGAAGCCCTTATTCAAGTCTTTCTATACATCACATCAACACTCTGTATATCTAGAGACTGGCATTAGATAGATTCTTATCTTGTCTTGTTCTTCAATTGTTCTCAATTTCATTTATTTAGTGCCAAATCATTAAAGCAGTCCTCCTTCACTGCTGTTTATTTATTGACTCCGTATTGTTTATTTGCTGTTCCTGAGCTGCCTGGACAAGACAGAACCTGTCTGGACCGTCGCCTCTTTCTCGTGTGAAAGCGGTCGTCTGAGGTAACACTTCCGGTCTAGACATGGGGTTACGCTACCTTGTGCATTTATGTTGTTTTGTATGGCATGAACACTCAGTTTTGACACTGTGAAGTGAAGGTGTCAGAGGTCATATCAGCTGTCCGGCTCAAAGTCTGTCTCATCACAGAGGTCAGCGCAGGAGGAATATTTCCGTCGTGAGAACTTCAGGCACAGAGCGTCTCCCACCTCATTCAGATGATGCAGCACCTATGTGTGTGTGTGTTTGAATCAGGTAAGAAACTTTTTACAAAATCATTTGAATTTGGTAGGTGGATTACTGCGTACCTGATCCAACATGGTTCTGGTGTGTGCTGCAGATAGACAGAAGCGAGCTCGGGCCTCTGTAATCGGCGTAGCTGGAAAGCCGACCACCACTACACCGATTTTCCTTTGCAGCATTTCACGAGCAAAAGCCCTGATCAGTGACAGAAAACATAATCAAGGGGCAGTTTTTTAAATATCTTAGACAAAAGACAAAGTAATAAATCGTCATCCCACCAAAGGAGAGCTACTCAAGGAATGTACTTCAGTGGGGAGATATTTTTCCCTTCAATATTAATGCTCATGAAAATAGACTGTTTATGTTTTTGAACCCACCAATGTACAATCAGATCCTAATGCACAAACATATCTTTAAGCAGGTTAGACTGCTGTAATGGGCTCTTCACAGGTCAAATCAATCAGACAGCTGCAGCTCACTCATACTTGACAGTCTAAAACGGGTTATGCATAATAGATACCTGATGTTTTCTCATGAGTAGTCACAGTTACACTCTACACAGACAGAGTACACAGACACAGTCTACACCGCTGATTCATGGAAACATAGGAGTATGTAGCTCGGCAGACACACTCAGAGATAATACACAGTGACCGGGCTGGACAAATAAATGAACAGTTATTGCTTCAGCATGATTCCATGCACAGTTAATATGACAATAATCACACTCGACCCGAATGTATCTGTAAATCCGTCGTATTGTGGCGGCACTTTAAACACACTTACACCACTTTGCCAGGCATGTAGAGCAGGATTGGAACCACAGGCGAGTCATCGTCGCCGTAGATGATGAAGCCCATCTCCTTCAGTTTGGCCCTGAAGTATCTGGTGTTCTCCGCCAGTTGGCGGATCCTTCTAATACCTTCGATTAAAACAAGGACACCAACAGATGTGTGTAAGCAAAGCACCAAATCACTGTTTTTATTTTGCACATGTCCGCTGTCCCCTGCAGGGATGGACATCACCTGTAGCCATTGCTGCTCTGTGGAGCGCCGTCTCTTGCTGAGTCCTGCACCTCCATCTGGACCATTGCAGCCTCCCCCTGAGCTTGTTCATGATTACAACCCCACAGCAGCAGCAGATTGTTCAGTTTTGGCCGGCACGGTGCCAAAATGAAGGCTTGCAAATTGGATACGATGGATTATGCACACAAGTAGTGGGTGTGAGTGTAGACTGGTGCATAGGATCGAAACTGAATGCAAATAATAGTTAAGTATCACATATATTTCAGGTAGTACATTAAAAAAAACAAATCAAAGCAGCAGAGGCAGCTCACTCTGCTCACCCCCGTGCTCCCTAATGATGTGAATCGCTGGGGAGCCAGGTTGCTCCGCTGCAATACAGTTTGGCATGGCTCAGCCTTGGAACACAGCTCTGTTTCCCCCTGATTACCTGGGAACAGATTGGCAGTTCTTTCAAAGAGATGTAAGAGAGCACTTTAAATCTCCTTATCTCCGCAGAGAGCGAGAGGGGGAAAAACACAGCGTTTCGGGCATCTGCCAAAAAGCACAGGCCCCATTTTGTAAATCGTTCTTCTCTGCAAAGAGAGGGGGGCACGGAGGTCAAAAACCTGCTGCCAGACGCAGAAATCATAGGAGTAGGTGAGAATGTGTGGATGTCTGTCAGGTTTTTCCCTTATTTCAGAGCCGCTGCCACCGGTTTGCTTTAAAGTGTGAAATTCTACGTTCAAGAGAAAAAAGACGTTGGTGGAGGGAGACTGAGAAAGAAGGATGAAAACAAATCCAGCATACACACCAAGATCAATTTAAGCGTCTTGTCACTTTAAGTATATGAACGGACACTAGAGCTCGACAGACTGCACTGTTTGCTGCGTGACGCTATGACTTCTTTACATGAACTATTTCCTTGAGCTATTTTACATGCCAAGTGAGAGTCAGAGGAGGACGGCAGGGTTCTGAATATACACCAAACACAACACCGAGGTTCAGTCCTGAGGTTGATTAAACCACCACAGCTATTACAGATAGACATGTTCTGTATATTTACATAATGCCACATCGTTTGCTTGGTAATAGTTTTATAGTGCACACTCAAAGTCTTGTAGATTCGGGGTGAACATTTCTATTATGGGGCCTCTCGTTGCCACATAACGGTGACCTTTGTCCTTTGTGTGAATATTCAGAGGTAGAAACTGTGTTTTGCTCTTCCTGTGCAAAGAGCGGCGAACTTCCTCTCCTCCCACTCGAACTGAGCTACAACAACTCAAAAAGAATTTCTCTGGTGGTATTGCCACTGGTCTGGAAATGACTACTTCCCTGCCCTTGTGTCTGATGCCATTAAGGCAGAAACGTTTCAGGGGTACACGGTTCCTCAAAACACACATGAAAATGATTTCCGCCACGTTAGGGTCACGTGTGCTTAGGGACTGCACGCCCCCCCCTCCTTCTACAACTGCAGACCCCCGTAATTGCTACCACATTTTCTGACCAAGCAGCTGTTTGTCTTCCCCTGCAGGTCTGGACTTACTCCTAATGTTAACATTTGCACTCTCCTCTGGATTTGGTTAGCTATTGTTTCCATAAAGATTATACAAGGGTGTAGAAATTGTTATAAGGCCGGCGGATAATATTTGTCTTAGCGGACTGTTTGAGAACTGGATGTATAATGCAACTGAGAGTGGCCGTTCACTGGAAGGAGATACTAACCCTCTGTGCTTCCATCTTTTCCTGTGATGCACTTCATGGAACGTATGATCTGCTCGGCGACAGGAGGAGACATGGCCGAGGAGTATACTGCACTATGAGAATGGCAACGCAGGTAGTCCACCAGATCCTGCAATACAAGACTCCTGTTAGTCAAATAATCAACACAGATAATGTACATGATATGTTGGTAATATAGACGTAACCCTTCTCTTCGAAATAAATGTCTGTGTAGGTAAGTGAGGACCTGCACTTTTCTTTTAGGA
Organism: Macroramphosus scolopax; assembly: GCA_901007825.1. NCBI lineage: Eukaryota > Metazoa > Chordata > Actinopteri > Syngnathiformes > Centriscidae > Macroramphosus > Macroramphosus scolopax. The sequence continues at coordinate 32,506 of CAAKHC010005361.1, read as the reverse complement.
CCACTAGAGAGAGCTCATGTGCAGTGAACACCTGATAATCAATGAGAACACCTCAAGTCCTTCTTCTGTCACAAGGACTATGATGGACTTGACTGTCGAGCAGCTCGGGAGCCTTTCCTGCTCTGCACTCTGAGGCAACAGTGCAATTTGAGGAAGAACCGATGAGCCAGAAAGGAGACTGTCATGCTCATTATTCCCAAATGTCAGTAGGATATTAATTCTCTTGTCAAGAGAACAGCAGGATTCCAGGAAACTGATTCTGTCACGGGTCCCGAGAGCGTGTGTGTATGTGGTCTGTGGTTGGAGTGCGCTTGAAGCTGTGATGGGATGCTGGTGGCCAGCGGGTGAAGGGTGATGACACGTAGCTGGAGATGCTGTCTGGCCACCATTTCCACTCTCGCCATCTGTCCCCACTGGGCGGTGGCTGCGGCTTCCTCACACACATGAGGGGAAGGGATTTTAGGGGAAATGCTCAAATGCAGGATAAGAACCCTCAAACAACTTGACATCTGTTTTTATTTATGGCAGGGGATTTTCACCACAGGATTTTGGTGTGACCAAGATAAACCAGTTAAGAGAACATGTCCGTTATCCCTCTCACATCTGGCGCGTGGAGTGACAGCTTGAAGTGTTTCAACAGCCACACGGCGGCCGCATTACTGATGTTGTGATATATGTCCACAAGGCCACAGAGTAAGAGCAGTGCACTCGACAAAACCTCTTTCACTTAACGTTGAAGTGAATTAGAAGGAGCTGGGAGTCTATTTATTGGTGTATTTATTTTTGGTGCGCTCATAAAATAGTTATTACATGACTGTTTTCCAGAAAACATCTGCATAGTCTGTCGGTCGGTCAACCCGGATCCATTTAATGTAGGATATGGGGACTTTCACCACAACAACAAATACCTCAAATCAAAAGGCTTTCTCTCTCTTATCCTGCCGGTTTCTTCCAGGGGTTTACTACAGCCAGCTGTCAAACCAGGCAGTGTTCATACTTCAAACATTATCATGCTTGTTAAAGGCCATCCTGTTAAATCTGGAGCGCAGTTCCGACGCCTGCCACAAGAAGGGGCTGGCCCTCTGCCAGCTTTACCTTCTTATTATGGCAGAGCAGGGCTGAGCCAACATAAGGCAAGAGCAGGAAGGGTCCCTTTCTGAATACCTAATTCAAGCAGCATGGCTGTTTCCTCTGCTACTTTCTAATCAACTTCCACAGAACCGGTGTGGTTATGTACTAAAGTGTACTTTTTAAATGGAGTAAAAAGGAACATTTGTTGTACGCATGAGAGCTTTGTGAGTGATGGGTTCTGACAGAGTGTGTATGGTTTAATCCTACACAGGCACTGGTAAATAAGTATGGAAGAAATACTTTTTATGGTGTGCTTTCATCTGCTTTTGAGCAAATTGGGCAGACAGGACAGACACTGGCTGCTATTGTTTGAACAACTGACTGGAAAGTATCACAAAGTCATCTTCAATGTTTGTCACTGAAAGCAGGCAGGTTATTGGCAAGGCATTCTCTTGTCCATGTGATCACTCCATCCTACATGTATCTTGAAATGTATGATGTCCCAGCTCAGGTCAGGAATTCATTAAAATCAGCATAACAATCATTCTAGGTTCCGCAAAATGACGATTTGGTGATGATGAATGGTTTTACATATAAGTGCAACAACTGTCTCTTTTATCTGCAGTTGCGCGTTGAGAGGACAGGTTGCTTTTTCATATCGAGGTTGATGCTTCTCTGTCCAACAGGTGGGAAACTCTGTTGCCTGCCGTATGTTCCTTACATTTAACAAAGTAAGAATATGTGGTGTATAACAAAATTAATTAATTAAAAGAAACCTTTTTCCCTGCGATATAGCCTCCAGCAGCACCAAAGCTCTTGGTGAAGGTGCCCATCATCACGTCTACATCGGCTGGGTTCACATCAAACAGCTCCGTCATGCCCCTCCCAGTACGTCCCACTGCTCCAATGCTGTGGGCCTCATCCAGGTACAGATACGCCTTATATTTCTTCTTCAGAGCGATGATCTCAGGGAGTCGCACAACTGAGCCCTCCATGCTTGTGACAAAGAATGGAACAAATAAAGGATACAATGAATGCAAACAACATGGACGCATAAATGTCCATTATAAGTCAAATTCATGAAGTGATTAAGACTGAATAATCTGACACCGGCCCCCGCTGTAGAACGTCTGTACATCTTTAAATACATGCTGCATAATTTCAAACGACCTAATATTCCAAGAATCTCTTTCTTCCTGGCTCTTTCATTTTACTCCTACTTCCCCTCTAATCTCTTCCTCCTCTATGCTGCTAACCTTTTAAGGCTACAAATAGACAGCATGAGTGAATATATGGCAGTGGGGATGGAGCGATCCCAGACCTGCTATCCTTGCTACAGTTAAGAACGTCTGCAGTCCAAATGACATACGACAGGGTCTTACCAGGACCTATGTGGACATCAAAGGCAGGCATGCTAACTCTTTATCGAAGCCGTTTGATGTTGCCGGGGAGAAGATAGATGGAGCATTTTCAGTGCCGCAATGAAAGGTGTCATGTCTCTAACGTCAGAGCCTGACATTGGATATCGCCTGATAAAGCCTGTTTGATGATGTGTAATTTAGTTGTCTTCCAACCTATAATGATTGTTGTGGGGCTGTTTATTTTATTAGCACCGACTGATGGCCATGTTCAAGGCTTCCTTGGTGTTTCATAAAATGCTTTCATAGTAAACTTCACAGCTGCCTGGCTGTGATAAGAAGAACATTTTGACTAAAACCACGATGAATATGCCATGTTTCAGTTCAGAAGCACGGAAGCATAGGGGGAAGAAGTAAAAGTAAATGGCTGTGATAAATAGTTGTCGCTGGGATTGTAGCCGAGTCAATCTCTGTGGCTCCATTTGGCCTTGATTTGCAGCTAATGAGCAGATGGAGGGAGCGACTCAAGACTTGCGATAGCTCACCGCCAGGAGAGTCACACAATACCTTTCTCTTCTCTCCAGCAATCAAACATAACCCATCACACACACACATACGCACGCACACGCACACGCACACAGATTAGCAAAGAAGGAAGCAATCGTAATGGAGGCCATTACAGAAACAGTTAAACACAGACTGAAATCTGTACTCAGACCACAAATTAAGCTCTCTTCCAGAACACAGTCAAAGTCTGGCTGTGCAAAAGTCAGACCACCTGGAAACTACAGAGATTGATACGGCATATGGACTGACACAAGATATGTGTCTGAGAGACAGCAAATATAATTATTTGTGTGCGTGTGTCGTAAAATAGCAGCTGACCTGTAGATGCCTTCCACCATGATGAGGATCTTCTTCCAGGGCCTGTGGGTCCGAGGCTGCCCTGAGCAGACCGCCTCTCTGAGCAGCTTCTCCAGACTCTGCATGTCTGAGACACACACACACAAAATGTACCCATATGTGTAATTGCAGATATATATTGTACACAGTATAAACAACAATCAAATTATAGCTTGCAAGGAACAGAAAAGTAAACAACAGCAAGTTTGAATAATCATTTCCTCAGCGTGGAGCAGTTCAAAGAGTATGCACACCTCTGCTGCCTGATGCTACTGAACACCTGTCTGTATCCCAGAGGATTCATATCTGAGCCAAAGGTCACTCTGGTGCAGCCTGCATGATGCTTAAAATGACAATTGAAATTTTGCAAAACTCAAGTGGCAGTTAAACAAGTAAAGGTGACACTATTAATGATGGTTATCTACTATTACCCACCAGCAGATGGCAGTGTTGAATTGCTGTAGTTAATAAGGACAATTATTCATAGTGTGACTGCAATTCTACAATTTTCGGCTGTCAAACTCAGATATCTCACAGCTAATAATCTGTCATAGATGGTTGATTATTGTGCTGCCTGCACAATAACGGGTTCACTTAATAGGCAGGAGATTCCAGATAAAACCACTTGCTTGAAGGTCAACAGTGCAAAATTCATTGTAACGTTACATGTGTCAACTATGGGGAAACCGGACAGTAAAAGATGAATGTGATGTGGCTTACTGGCTGGACCAACAAGAACGAAGGAAAGATGATGGATGATTTCACAGTCAAACACTGACTGAAGATAAGCCACAACCTCATATGAGTCACTGGACGAGCCTTTGCTTCTTCAAGAGACACATGCATTCAGTCGGAGAATTATCCTCAAATTATTTCACACATCTCACTGTGTTAAAATGTAAGTTTTAGTGTAACTAAACCTTTTTCATTTGAATAAATAGGAATACTGCTGAAAAGGAGCAGCATTTATCTATGACTACTTATAGTATTTCCAAACACATGACTGCTAGACAAGACAGACCGGTTTATCTTCTTTTAGTATGGATCACATCACATCTTAAACATGTAGCTTATGTTAAACACGGGCCTCTGTATCCATCTTTTGTTATAGCTGGGTTGACTGGTATAACCCTCATTGTAAAAAGAGACCCTGCACTAATAACAGTGTGACTAGTGCAGGAGGAATGGTGACAGGGAGGGGCCAACTGCTCAGGTGCCCGAGGGCTCTTTGCCTTTAGACAGGCCTGTGGGATTTGCTTGGAGGACCCATAACCGACTCTGCTTGTACCTGTCAGGACACATTTGCTGCCAGTGGCCTGGCGCATTTGTCATGTCTCCTGAAAGATCAGCGGCTGTTCCTAATGTAAGCACGATAAATGATGTATTTTAAATTATTCTCCCATAACATCTATTTCAATATGTAATTTGATATTGTAATGAGGGTAGATTTCCATTAGGGGACATTTTCCTATAAATAAACTCGTCCTTTTCTGCTTTGCTACCGATGGATAAACACAGTCGTGACTGTAAACTGAACCCATTTCATTAAAGCTTTTACATTTGCTGCTCCAAACACAGAATGTTAAGTAGGTCTTTCCTAAGGCAAATCCTGTACTGCACAGAAAGTAATGAGTTTCTTACAGCACCAATAGTTTAGAATGAATACAGGAAGAGTTGGTTAGGAAGAGCTGTTCTGGATATACAAAGACAAATTCAAACTTCAGCTACTGGACTTACTGTTGTGTTTGAAAACCCGGATGGTCGCTGCTGACAATCTAGCGCCTAAGACGAGAGATGTGTGATTGAGCTCATCACTCAGTATCAAACAGCCCTGGAAATCAGCAGAAAGAAAAGACTTTTATCAGGTTTCCCGAAATGAGCTAAGCTGGAGCATATACAGACCTACATTTCCCTTAAAAAAAATGAAGAAAGAATACTATATTAAAGACATTCTTTAAAAAGCTCTCAAACAGGCATTGCAGTAATATATTCAGTCACACCTGACAGAAAAAGAAATCAAAGCAAATAAATCAAATCAAAGGTGTTATGCTGTTTCTACCATTGACATTAGCATGTTACCACTAACTAGCTAGTCAAATCAACCTTTGTGTATTGTCGGTTGTTGTGGTCTACAACTGCAGATGATGCACGCAGTCTGTGTTAACGATTGTTGCCATTTGCAACTAACTCGTACTTAATCACTAGACACAGACATTTGGGATAGTGACATCTTGAAGAAGGTGTCACTGGTGTAACTGGAATAAATAAACGCTTGTACTGCTTTTGGATGTCATTACTGCATTTGTAGATATATGCCATACGGCGTGGCTCAGTGGGTAGAGTGGCTGTCTAGTAATTGGAAGGTTACTGGTTGAATCCCCGGCTCCCCCATAGTCCGTGTCCTTGAGCAAGACACTGAACACCTAATTGCTGGTAAGCTGATTGGCACCTTGCATGGCAGCCTCCGCTATCAGTGTGCTGTGAGTGTGAATGGGAGAATGAAAGATTACTTTGTAAAACACTTTGGACAAAGGCGCTATATAAATGCTCCATTTATTTTACCATTTAACTTACGCCTAGTTCATCAGAATTTGTTCTTCTGGAGAAACAAGGAGCTTTATACAACTATATTTCTGTAAACTGACTTTGACATGTCTGTGGTCTTCCTCTTTAAAATGTAAACGGGTGGCATATTCAAGGAAAACCTAAAATAAAGAGTGGAGAAACAGGCATATTGCATTGTATAATTAAACAACAATCATCCAATGCAAGTTGGCAACAGGAAAAGATCTACGCGACTCGGAAAAAGACAGAAAGTGACACTATAGTAGGGTTGCAGTGCATAAACCTCTCATTACGAAGATGAGTGCATATCTGAGAGTTCAGAGGTGTGAGAATCGTAAGCGCTGTTCCACAGTCATTAAAGTTCTTCACAGCTTAAGACAGCGCAGATGATAGTAGCAAGCAGATTAGCAACACTACTGCTAGCCTCCGTGAGAAGGAACAATCAACTGTTATGCCGTTAAAGTTAATTAAAAAGGGCAAGAGGAATGGGAACTGGGTTTATTTTACCAGTATTCTTTGTTAGAACAGCAGTTTATATGTATGACACCCAGACACAGGGGAGAAGGCTACATTATATAAGACACAAAGATTTGTTTTGACAACTGGTAACTTAAACTACTACTACTGGTTAAGCTCCTACCTAGTGGCAGGAGCTTCTATGTATTTGCACCTTTAACACATTTTAGCATGTGGGTGTGATATTATATAAAGGTTATATTACCGTCATAATCCAATATATTTTTAAGACCTGAAACTGTCGCATGAAAGCACTGCGGTTGCACCAAAGCGCTGGACTATACTTGTGTAGATAATAAACTATCGCTCTCGGCGGTGTCAGGGAGAATGTTACTGTATAGCAGTGTGAGAGAGCAGCATCACGGACCAGCCAACCAACAGAGGAAACTCATCTCGGCTACAGTGATCTAATTCTACCCTCAGGCTAATGCTAAGGAAGTTAGCATTTCTCTGTTTCTCACAATAGTGGTTAACACCTCAACTTTCTGGAAATATGTTGTGACTCTTTGGTTTGGTGTATGAAATGTATTTGTGTAAGGAAAGTTAAAAACTCAAAACATCATAACTTGCATGATGGAGAGTATGGTTCTCTTTATTCTCAAATAACCAGCATGCAGTTTAATTCCGCGTAATTCTCTCCAGTACATAAGCATATTTAACAATGAATTTGAATGCAAGTGACTGCATTAATTCAAACAAACTCTTATAGTGGGTATGTTGACACCGTCTCAGTGACAGATACCCTCGGTTTGGCCTGGGGTCCAGCTGGCCTGGTCCCTGGTCAACCAGCAGCTGTCACTCTAATGTAGCTCTGCCTGCATAACAAGGCCGATCCCGGCACAGCCCGTCCCTGTAGGATAGAGTTGGCAGAGTGGTTTGACCCCCAGCCCTACAGGGTTACAGTTGGGGCTGCAGCCTGAGGAGCCGTTACACCTCTTGAGCTGAATAAACGACCGGCTTCTCATCACTTAAACAGTCAACTTCCCCTTCTTCCTGTCCAGTCCAATCACAGATATTCATGCTGTGTGCTGCCCCTGGTAACCCACTGCTGTCTGTGCGAGCTAGGCTGGTGCGCCGACAGGCCAGAGTATGTGTAATCATACCCTTGAGTGGCGCCCTTAACAAAATCTGCCCTTTCTTGTCTATGTGTCTGAAGGCAGCTATGTATACCAAGAGCCTCAACCTCCTGGCTACTGTAATGTTTAATTAGGATTTTAATTAATGGGGGTGGATCGGGATTTGTTTGCAGCTGAGTTAAGTTGACTGTTATTCATTCATTTAGGCCATATGCAAGAGAGGAACAAAAGCAAGGCTAATTAAAGTGATTTCTGCTTTGTTGTGAAAATTGTACCCGTATAGTCACATTCCCTTCGTGAAATGTGTGATTATAGAGTGTTAAATCACGTACCTTGCCAACAAGTGCTGGAATGTTCATTGAGTTGGTGGCAAAACCCATCCCAAAGGTCATGGAGGACTCTACTCGAAGGAACTTGGCAACTAGATGCTCCAGCTCTTCATGGATGCTCAGGTTACCTACATGACAGAAATCACAAAGGGGAACTCAACCGGGCAGGAACACTCGACAACTCATTTGTAGAACTACTCTTTTTCTCCGGATAGTATCAAGGCAGATCCAGTAAGGTCTAAAATTAGGCTGCAGCATATTTTCAGACTGATGCAGATGGTCATAACACAATGTGACAGGCTGGAGACCAGAATTAATTTAGAAGATTGATGAGATTGTAATCTGCTACTTGACATCATCATTTTATACTTTGTGCAATAAAAATGGGATTTCTCTGGTATGTCTGGGCGGTGTCAGTGCCGCCCTGGAGGTCAGATGATGAAAAAATAATGAATGCTATTATTGTTGGGCCATAAGGAGCGAGGTAGGTAATGACAGGTTAATATATATATTGTATTACGTTTCTGCTGGTTCTGAGTGAAATTATATGAGACAGAGATACAATCAAATATGAGTACAATACCATGACAAATACTGGTTGGACAAAAGTTACACTGTATGATCGATTCAAGCATTTCCTCGACCACTCGGCCTCACAACCCCCGCAGGTATGTGGAGCTTTTTATATCTGACTGCATTGGCATTTTCTTGAACATTTTACTTAGCTGTGGCTTCAGGTATGTCCTTCCTCTGTTTGGATGAGCTGATATATTCTGAATGAGTGCAGTCTTTTTTTCTATTTAACCTATTTCACTTGAGTAAGACTAAAATAAAATGTACCTGCACTGACACGTGCATGTCATCAAACCTGGCAACTTGTTGTCTGAATTACCGAGTTCCCTCTCCTGCAACCACAATGATCAAAACTCGTTGACAAAAAAAAGATATTTATATGCAACCAAAGCTGGAAAGTCTTAATGTTGGGAGTTAATTCTAGTCTCCATTGTAAATCTGTGACTGAAGGTTTTCCTCAAAGATTTAAGAACAAGACAAGAAAAAACCCAGCATAGAAAAGGAAATCATTTTTTACACTATCCGTCCTCGGAACAGGCAAGTACTGCATTGATACGTTGCTTTTAACATATAAACATGCGTGGAAACTACACATTAGTATATTGATATGCACAGAGCAATGAGAACCTCACTATGTGCTTGGTGGCCGGACTGACAGATTTGTTGATAATTTGCCTAGAATGCATGACATCATTATCTAATTTTACTGTGTGTTAATGATTGTAAGTAAAGTGGGAACAGCGAGCCATCCATTAGTACGAATCCATGAATGTTTGACATGTCGTGACGTGAGCTCCAGTGCACTTTTGTGTTTGTTTCCGCATGCTGATTTAATAAAAAGAATCTATGAAAATCATTTTAAAATGGTGCACACATACTCTATTAATGGCTGTGGGAGAAGGATTTATACGTCAATATACTATGAACTGAACTTGACATTGTGTTCAAATATTTGACTGCAGTTGATCACAATGTTTTAAATTGATATGCAGCTTTATGAAGAATTTAAAAGGGAGATAATGTAGAAGGAGAGATGAGATGAAACATTTCAAGAACTGTGCATCACAAATAGTAAACTGCAATACTAAGAGGATGTCAGAAGAATAAATTGAGTTCTGAGCCTAATTCAATTGAAAAACACATCCAGGAAAAATACATTTGGAATATTTCCTGTATATCACCAGTACAAATGGCTGCATTTGAACTCAAGCTTCGGTGATGATGGCGTCACTGCTCCGACTGAGTCACTGGGGTCTTTAATAATTGATGCTTGATAAGATTTCATTGGAGAAATGCTTGTTATTCTTTAACTCTCTCAGTGAGCCAACTGAAACACAGATTATAAACCCCATAAAATTATGGAGAAATAAACACATGAATAAATCACAGAAATGAATTATAGATATTGTGGGGCTACATTGTGGACAGGGTGTACTCACACTTGACAAACATACATATAAACTAATAATCACATGCACTTTACTTGCCCTTTTTTTCTCTGGTCTTGTAAAACTGCTGATATCATGTAACACTGTGCAGCGACTCAGTCGGCTCAGAGCCTGTGGGTCAGCTCATCCCCTGCTACCCTGCTCTCAGTAGATACAACCCAGGGCTGTCAGAAGTGACGTGAAATAAGCTGCATTGACAGAGAGAAACTAAACTATTTTTTTTCAAGCAGACTTTGCTTGGAATGTGACCTGTTCAGTGAATTCCAGCATGTTTACCCATCAGCAGCAGGCGGATGGCCATTCATCTGCATTCACCTCAGTAACTCTGTGATACTGGAACATGAGATCCTGGCACACACAGTTATTTAAACACCATCGGAAACCAGGTTCAAGTTCAGAGGATATCACACCATTCAAAATTCATCTGAAGCCGCAGATCCCACTTTCTGATCCTTGCTAACCCTTCCATCAAACATATTCCTTTTGCAGCCAGCTTAATGTCCAGGGTGTTTCATGATGTTATAATTCACTAAGATATAATTTCCCGGCTGCTCAGAGTGGACGAGTATGTAATGATCTCAGCTTATGCCCAAACGGTACATAATTTAACAAAGGGTGAATAATTCATATAACATTGCAGCCACTGAAAGATAATTAAACTTGTAGGCAGTATAATTCACCGGAAAGATAATAAATGATGTCATATGTGATGAGGGAGATGGAGTTTGTTTCTAGTTTAATACTCAATATATTCAGGGTCTGGCAAAGACTTTTATCCTAGATACACATGGAACAAGTTCCAAGCACTGCAAGACACAATAAAAGGGACACCACAATACTGGTGAATGCTTTGGTCTATTTTAATAAGAGAAGTTTCAAAATGTTAATGCGCACACCAGAACTTTGACCACACACTCACCTATTTCCTGTCTTGTGCTGCAAACCCCAACCCCATACTGGCGCGTTTTGTCTGCCACAGTTTCCAGGAAGTCAGCGTTGTTCTCAGCGAAACCAAGGTAGTTGTAGGAGCCCATGTTGATAACGTTGTCTATTTTCTTCCCAGTGAATCTTTGAGAATGAGATAAATTCATTTCTTAATATTCTCATGCCAAGATAATCCATTAAATGGCATGAAAAACAAATACACGTACAATTAAAAAACATCTTTAATGTGTAAACGCTAAACAGTGGAGTTCCATTCATGAAAATGTTTATCATAGGGGAACACTTATATGGTATGAAGAACATCATTCAAACATAAATGTATTACTATCAAATGAAGATCCACCTCATTGTAGCCAGGATCAATAAATAATGCTACTTTTCTACTCTGCCATTTATCCTGCAAGTACATGTGCTGCTCCATGCAGGATAAATGGGAGAGTAGAAAATTATCCAGAAACTTCAGGTGAAACGTTTAAATCCTGTCTGAACATCAGTATCACATTTTAAAATGTATTCTCAGAGACCCGATCCATTTCATCAACTGACCTGTTTCTCCTTACAGCTGGAGCACGCTGCTACAAAATCCACCCGCATGACTCTTTACCGATCCACCACACTTCACCTCAATAGACAAGCTGACTGTTCCATTTATCCACTTTTCTCTCGGTCATATTAAACCTCTTTAAACATGTAATCCATGATTACCCCGCTTCTCTGATTGATAATGTCATATCCCCTCCCTGTGCTTCTGTTCATACCCCTTTTCATATTATATTCTCTGGCCTTGTTAGCACAGAGTTCTCTCATATGTTGCATAGTCTTTCCTGAAATTTGTTGCTGAATTCTGAAGCAAAAAGTAAAAAACATATTTGCAAATTCTTCAGTTGGGTCATAATTGAATATACACGAACAGAATAGGAATATTAATCAATCATTGGTTTAAAATGTTTTGATTGGGAGTCTGCTTTCTTATAAGAATCACAGTCATTGATAATGTGGAGCCGCTATATGAGGGCGCACTAACCGATAACTTCAATACACAATCAATTCTGCTCCTGGTACAAAACAAATCTAGAATTCGCTGTTGCGTTGGACTACGCTGACTAGCTAGGATCTTAGTACATCTGACCACATGACACTGAAGGCAACCAATCAATCATTTAACAATTTTTTCAATTATTCAATCAATTAATTACAGTACCTGAATGTCCAGTTGTAGTCATCAGAAACTCTCTCCATCAGGTCAAAGACAGGTCCTGGCAGACTGCAGACGGGACGGTTCCAGTTGTCTCGTACCCTCATGTACAGGTTTCTGGTGTAGAAGTTCTCAAAATCTTGATAAAGTGGTACGAAGTTCTGAGAGCAGAGACAAACATACTCAATAAACCCACGGTATGCCTGCAGATGAAAACTAAGGAGGGTTCTTTTAAGTTGCCGCTGAAACCCCGTTAGACTAAATAAAAGGGTTCCAAGCAGTAGAAGAAAGCAACAACACAAATAATAATAAAAAAAACACATCATACACTGCATTCATCTAAGAGATATCTGCAAAGGAAAGGGATGTAAATCATTTCTAAATCATAGTACGTGATTAAGGATTTCATTATATTGTGCTATCCCCTGAAGTAAAATATTACCTTGTGAAGTCAAAAAAAAAACAAATTCAACTGTAAGCTCATGGAGATTTAAATCTACTGTAGCCTTTATACATTTTATAAGTTGTTAGAAAAATAATTTGAGCCTCTGCAGCCATTAATAGTTCTGTATGTCTGATCCAATGAAGCAACCACGAGTGCCCTGATCATTAACAACCTTCCTTTACTGTTGTCTAACGCTGCCTCATTACCCCTTTTTTATTTCATATGTTCTTCTGAACATACTGCCTAAAAACAGATCATGGTAAAAGAAAACAACAATCACTATCACTGCATTAATAAAAAAGCACCACAGAAAAACTTATTACCACAGACCTATTCTGAGCACAATTTAAAAAGATTTCAGAAATCAAATCTGTGGCAACATAATGGCTCTTGTGCAGCAGTGTTCATGCTTTGTCTAGAATCTGAAACACAGTTACATAGAAGGAACGTGAATCCTCTGAGATTTAATTAGGTCCTCAACAGATATTCTCAGTGCTGTCCTGTCTCACCCCTGGCAACAGTGAAGAGCAGAAGAACACGCATGAAGGAGGAGAGGGAGAGTTAAAAAAAAAAAGCGAACATTTTAATAATTGGAAAAAAATAAAATGTGTTGACACCCAAGGCATGCAAGCATCTATTCCAACTTTGTGTGTGTGTGCATTTGTGTTGTGTTACCTACAATTTGCCTATGACTGTGCTGATAGCATGTTTTACCGACCTTCTGTTCCTCTCGTTCCTGGGCGAGATTGCACTTCTCCAAGCCCACAGCTCTGAGGAAGTCCCTGAAGTAGCCGAACAGGGTGACAATACCAAAGCCCAGGTATGTCATGACAGCCACGTACATGGGCGCCTGTTCAAAGGACTCCAGCCTGTGCTGCCTGGAGGCGACTGCTGTCCCTGTGCCATTTTTCTATAAAACAAGAGGCCCACATTGGCTGTCTTACATTGCAAATGAGACAAGAGAAAACAATACTGTTTGAATAAATGTGGCTCGATTTCTAACAAATGGTTTCAATAACACACCAATTGACCTGGACTAAAAGGAGACAGTCTACTGGTGACCGAATTAATGCTGAAATAAAAAGACTATCAAATCAGATGTTATAATAATGTTAACTTCAGTGAAAGCAGCAAAAACATAAACACATCATATTGTACTGTAAACATTAAGATAACGTTAATAATTCTCCACATACTTTGTGATGTCATAGTAGGAAAAGCACAAGAGTTATTCAATCAATACATCATCTATTAATTATTTCCACCTGTGCTTTTCCTTCTGACAAAAATATTCATACTAGTGCACGTTAAAGAGTATTTTAACCTGTTGTCAGGAGTCTAAAGTCAACATTGCTTATTGTTAGCAGTTTGTGCAACATTTGTGTTGTGCGACTCAAAGAAAACAGGAATGGTGACATTTAGAAAACGGTACATTTTTGGAGAAAATCCTTAAGCAAGAGTTTCATGTTTACCGTTAGCTAGCAAAACAGATGTGTCTAAGCAGCTACCAGTTAGCTAACGTTATATAAAAGCCTTTTATCCCCATTAAAATGGGGATTTGTGGTCATGATGGAGGACCTAACCTGGATTCTAACATTTATTATGCTAATTTACAATGTATTGCTTAATAAAGTAGCATTTGAAAATAGTTCAGTTATTTTTACTACAACTTCTAACGTTACTCAAGACAAGATCTTGGACAGCTTATAAATAACGTCACGGTGTGCCATTGTGGCCTCAGGTCGGAACAAGCCAGGTGACTTTGCAAAGCAACACGTTACTCATTAAATCAGGATACAACTTTTATTTGAACAGAATCCAAATAGCAGCAGCTTCCTTACCTGTCAAGCCTTCAGGCTAAGAAAAGTTGCTGAGGCTAAAAGGAAGAATATCAGGGCGGGGCCGCTCCCTCATTACCGCTGTTTGCATCCATTGTTTGCATAAACATCACGACAGACAAATAGCAAAGGAAGCTAATGTAGGACTTGAATATGTTTCATTTAACGACAGGTTATGGTGTTTTCTTACTACATACTGCAGGTGAACAGCCTCTTACGTTGTCTACGTCACACAGGTCATTTCAGGGAAAGACCCCCTAATGAAAACAACATTTTGCAGATTCAAAACCCTTAAAAAACACCTGTTTGCAGCACCCAAAAGCAGGCGTGCTTAGACGGACTTATTCGCACAAGTGTGTTTTGTAAATGAAACTTCCCTCCAGCCGCTGACAGACAGACAGACAGACAGACATACCTCTCTCGTGTTGTGACAGCTGCTTTTCTTAATATTCTCACATTTCACTCCGTTGTGGTTCGTGTGCAGGTTTAGATTTCCGCTGGCAGCCGTTCGTGCCATGTTGCTTCAGGCACAGCCAGCCGTGTTCAACTGTCAGGTAAATATCACCGGTGTGCTTTGCTCAACTTCCAAAGGTGACTTCCTCTTTCTGACGCTTTCGGTACAGCCTCTTATTAATTGTTGTCCCGTATGAACATTGAATCTGTTAAACGGGTCTCAAAAAAAAAAAGAAGTCACCATTCAGTTCCCTCATAGTTTCGATTATAGACTGTGTCAACTCTCACTTCTCCTTTATTCTGAAATGAAACTTTGCTTGGTCGCTCTACTTTTCATGGTATTGACAATACCAATATTATTCTTATTTTGAAGGGAAACTTGGGTACATTTACCTGCATTAACAGTCCAATGATAAAATAATAAATCACCAAATTTCCTACATGACAAGTACTTTTACTAGTGATACACAAGTACATTTGTTAATGGTGTTATTTTACCGGTATTCTGTAAGTTTAGTATTGCTACTATAACACTTTCTCTTACACTACTGTAGAATGAATGAATGAATGAATGAATGAATGAATGAATGAATGAAAATAATTTTCCATTACTGTAACACAACACTTTAACCCTTTGAGGTCCGCACCAAGAAAAAAGCAAAGGAAACATTTTTCCTTCTTTTTTTTATTCACTGAGGATAATATTAACAACAATCAATTGTTTTTTTTCAGACCCCACAGTTTTTCAGACCCCACAGTTTTTGAAATATAGTGACTTAAAGTGTGGTCTACCAAACGGTCGAGCAGGACCTTAAAGGGTTAAAGAGCAGTAATGAAATATGAAGTGACATTCAGATCACATGGTTTAGACCGAAAGTATACACACTTA
>CAAKHC010005360.1:8508-25354 GCA_901007825.1 Macroramphosus scolopax | reverse complement strand
GTGCATGTGTGACTGTGTGTGTGTGTGTCTGCAGCCTATGTGTGTGTGTCTGCAGGCTCTGTGTGTGTGTGTGGGGGTGTGTGGGGGGGGGGGGGGGGGGGGGGGGGGGGGGGGGGGGGAAGCAGGAGGTGGAGGAGGAGGGGGGGGGGGGGGGGGGGGGGGGCACTGTGGTTTAGCAATTGCTGTTGTATAAGTGTAAGTATCAATACATGTAATAATATTCAAGAAAAACAGAGCTAGAAGGGCACTCAGAGACCTGCACCAAGTCCAACCGCCCACTCTTCTGTGATGGGCCTGATTCATTAAGGTCCATGCAATGTTTCCTGAGGAATCAATGAAAAGAGTAACAGGAAAAAAAAGAAGTCCGATCTCGCAATGTTAATTAATTTCAGAGAAAATTCCCAGGATCTGTCCCTCAGTCCGGATGTGCCTCAAAATTGAACGTGTTCTTTCTTGGTCCATTATCACCAAGTTTCCTTTCTATGTCGCAAGTTGATTTACCTATTTCCCCCCCCCCCCATCAAATCCCAATCTGACAGGGGTGGTGTACAGCCTGCCATCTGCTTGCTGTCAAACTTTTTAACAGTTCTCTTGCTCTGCTGTTATTGTCCTCCTTCCAGCTGTGACTAGTGTTGACGACCCACTTCCACCCGTCACCACCTCATGCAGAGCACCTGGGCCTTGCGTCAGACCATTAGACGTCCTGTCAACTACCTGCTCTCCCACGACCACTGGCATCACTTACGGTTACATACTTTCTGACAAGTCGAAGTATTGTATTTTTTTTTTTTTTTTAATAAATTCAATCTGCTGCAACTACTTTATAAGTCTTCATTTGACAGTTTTTCTATTGTCAACGTGCTTGCACACTGTAGTGTGACTGCAGCTAACTGTTTACTGCGGTCAACATGTTGTCAATACAGTAACGTTAGCTTAACTTTACCTTCACCTAAAACTGACAGTTAGTTCATTTTACTCAGTTAATGTGTGCACATTGTTCAGAGTATGTTATATTTCTTGTCGTACGTCATGTTTTCAACATTTGATAACAACTTCGGTGTCTTCCATAACGGTTAGCAATGTCACCCACTGTAGTAGCACCAACGCTCATCATTAGCTCGCTGTAGCTCCTTCTTTACCCTCTGTACTTGTAAGAACTGCCAATGCCCCTCTTAAAATCTTCTTATAAAGTACCAGCCTCACGTCTCACATCTCTCCCTTCAAATGTTAACTCACCGCTATGCTGACGGAGGATAACTTCAGGGACTGATCAAAACTCTGTCGAGCTTCTTGTCTTCATTTCAGTGGCCAGCGGGACAAGCTGCGTTCATGACTCAATCCTTGGTCTTACATAGTGATGGCGAGATGATGTGGATAGTGTTGATTTAATCAGGACTCTCACCAGCGGCATAAACTTGGTAGACATGATGTCATGAGAAACTGGAGGAGGTGGAAATCATGTTCAAATATTACCTGAGCCTTGCTGACAGACCTGCATGCTGGAGGATCCTGTCAGGACATTTTTGTGCTGCACTATGGATTTGGCACATGACAAAACTAGCTAAAAATTACCTTTTGTGACAAGTGCAAAAGGTTTTATGGTGAAAAGAAATCCCATAAGCATATGCATTGCATTTGTCATATATGAATTTTCCCACAAATAAAGAAAAACACAGACAAAAACAGTCCTCCACAGTCCTTCAGCTACATTTAAAAGACAGCCCACACAGCCATCTGTTCAGAGCGGATATTCACACAAGCAGCAGATGAGGGTCATCTGATGGTATAAATAAATATGAATTCCGTTAAATGATGACCATATTTGCTGGTCTGTAAAAATGATATCTACAGCCAGTCAGATAAATAGACAATTTGCACTTGGGATGAGTCAAATGTGGGGGCTGACATCAAAGATATTTATAGTGGTCTGTTGAGGTTACTACTGCAGAAGCAAACAGTAATATACAATATATGGGCTGTAATACACACGGAGAGATTCACAAAGGAATACCGGTACACCCAAAAAGAGAGTGCAAATAGTAAGAACAAAAGGTGCACGTGTACCAGAATCAGAGAACTATAAACCATGAAACTAACACCTACTCTTCAGATATTCACCATGCTCTCTTTCCTGCACTATTGGTCATCTTTCTTTGTCACACTATTCCGGATTAACCACATATCTAATCAGCTGATGTGTCACCTTTGGCTGTTTATCCTCATTAAGCTTTGGGACGATGAGACACTTCACTTTGACATTTTATACTCAAGACTTTGATTTTCAGATTTGCGTTTACTGCCGTCATCTTTTACTGCCGTCATCAGACTGCTTTTGGAGTGTTCCACATGTTAACGTGATGGTTGTGTTTTGTGATCGCCTCTATTGTGTCTAATTCCACTGACCAATGTCCTGTTTCATATCATTCAATGTTTTCTGTCTCTAGTTTTACCTTACATCTTCAAAAATACTTTGTAGCTAAGCCTTTCAAAGCATGACGGCCTTGGCTTTTCTTCTGTAATAAATCTATAGTTGTAGTTCTGATGTTTTTCTTGTTCCCGCTCACTGTTAGAGAGAATAGTAAAGTACAGAAAGAAACAATGAGCTTACTACAATTTACTAGTACCTCAAATACATTTCCAATTTATTCATTTGATTGCAATCATTTGATAGTTAATTACTGTTTAACCTGCTCTCCAAATAGTTTATAATTGAGTGGACAAACAGACGATACAAACAGAGAACAAATTATACAGCTTCGTTTACTACATAAAGCAAACAAGGCAGAGTAAGAGCCGGCCCAAATACCTCCCCAGTGTGTCCAAATGTCTACATATTGATCAGGACTTTGTGAGTTATTCTTGCTTTGTTGCTTGAGGTTTCCAAGTATTCAATATTTCCCAGGACGGCATTTTCTGACAACTGATGGCTGAAAGGCCTTAATGAATTGCAAACTACTGCTTGTCAAGCTGAACAGGAAGAAATGGCTTAACTTCAGCCGCATTCCTATTAACACACACACACACACACACACACACACACACACACACACACACACACACACACACACAGGTGTGCACTCACCTCTCTCCACTGTTTGGTCTCAACACCTTGCGTGTAGAGCACGCATACTGTGAAAAAGTACAAAATAGACAGAGAATGAGATAAAACAAAAAGAAAGGAATAATGAGAGTCAAAGGGAGAAACAGACAGATTCTATCAGACAAATTGCAGGCAGATTCCAAATGGGAAATCAATGTGCTCCAGTACAGTGAGCAAACAGATATGGCTCTCTGAACAAAACAAAGGTTTCCAAAAAAACAAAACAAAACGAATATACACCGACCAGGAGAGAAGAATTACAGGAGAGAGAGAGAGAGAGAGACTCTTCAAAAGAGTGAATTATCTTTTACAATTACAATCTTTCAAACATGTTTGAATACTACAACATACTCACATGGATCTGATTTGGAGAATGTGTCTTTATCCAGCAGATTTCTGTAAATGAAGAGAAGAATACTGAGATTGTATCATTTCATTATCTCACAATTTCATTAACTCTGAACATAAAGTTATTCTCCTTTTATACTATTTGTTACTTTAGAAACTGCACTTTGCAGTTAAGCTTTTGTCTTTGTAGAACAATTATGGGAATATTTTTACACTCCCACAAATTGTCTGGGGAAATTCAGTTACTTTTACTTTCACAATCTTGCGCATGTCCATGTCTTTTTTTTGTAATGTGCACAAACAAAAATGCTAATTTATTCATTCACAGACTCGAAAATGTGATTGCTTGCAGGTGCACAGAAAATTGGGGGATTTGGCATCCTGTAGAATGGCAGACTGATTATCATCCTGCCCATCTCTATATTTATTAGACCAAACACACCTCCATGATTGCTATGCCATGCAGTGTGTACCCACACATTTCCATTGTACCAGCAAAAATAGTTGCAATTTAAACTTTATACCATTGTTTTTGGATAATAATGTTAGGTCTCTTCAATCGTAATCAGTACCATTAATTCCAGCATCACGGGTACTATCTAAGGATATTATTAGTCGTGTTGGTTGCTATGGAAGCGAGCATCATGAGTCATTACTTTAGCTTTGGACTCTTCTGAATATTTTTTTGCTGAACTCAATGTTTGATTGGTGACTGCAGCACTGATTAAGAGCAAAGGTTGGAGACAGAAAATTATAGGCTTGTGTAATGCAAGCAGAAGGTCACTGTCAAGGGTCTCTTTCACACTTCATGCTCCTCCGACTGTCCGACCTACTCCACCCACCAATCTATGATCCTATATACTGTGTAATATACATATCGCCTTTCAAATTGTATGTTATGACATTTTTTAAATGTCAATATGTGCCTCATGCATGAAGAGAGCGATATGAACAAGAGGAATATCTCCTCTGCTAAATTAAACATGCATGTCCAGAGGGGTTTTTTGTGATTGTCAGTATTGTATTTTGATGAATCAAATGATTAGCTGAGGTATGATTTATTCAGCCTATGCTATGTTTGTAAATATTAGTGCAGAAATACTCTCAGAAGAAGACAGCACAGAGCGTGAGAAAAGTCATTCACATATATTTCTATAGATCGTGTTTCCAGATGACTCGGGTTGATCTCTCTCTAATTCTCTTACAGACTTGTGAGCTCAGTTTTCTCTTTCATCTGATCAAACATTTAGCAGCTTTGTGGCAAAACGTCCACATACTAACATGTTCATGATGAAAATGCAGCATATTATCATTCACCATCTTTAGCAGTTACCATGATTCTATCATTAGCACTGAGAACACAGTACAGCTGAGGCTGATGCACCCGCTGAAGAAGTAATGTAATGTAATTACATTTTTGACCTGATGACAGGATTGTCAACTCTCTTCTGGCGTGTGTCACACACTTGGACCTGGTTTTCCCAGACTCATTCTGCCGAAACAATTATCATGCCAAAGCACAGTGCAAGCAGCCAAGATGAACAGATGAATTATAAGGGCCTCAGAGTCGGACTAACCCGCGGGAGCAGAAGCAAGAGCTCCCACTGCAGCGTCGTTCGCTTGTTCATTTTTTAATTAAAATTTCAAAAGGCATGTTAAACCTGTGGAAGACCGGCTGCATACACACACAAGAGAGATGCATGGTCAGCCCAATTTGTTTATGCACCACCCTCCTTCCCTCCTTATCCTCCATCCCAACAGTATGAACAGGTGCATTAATTGCAAGTAGCCTGACGACGCTGCTGAGACCCGGGGTGATGGTGATGAAGGTAACAGGACAAGGCCCCAAGCACAATGCCAGCGGTAAGAATGTGAAAGGAGGTTAGTTTCATGATAACATATAACGACAGTTCGCAATTCCTATGTTTTTAAATTAGCTACTTTAAAAGCTAAGCTACCGCGGGGTTGCAGCTATAGAAGGGAGGAACACTGTGTGCAGAGACGGACAGTGAACTCTATTATGATAATGTACTTTTTATTGCCTTGCCGTTGTTTATGTGTCATTCTTAGTTTCTTCACGACCCCGATTTCATGCAGTATATATAAACATGTCTTTGTCCCTCTAACTTAATCTCTCAACCTGAACCTGTGTTTCCTGTGTCGATGTTACACCTCCATGCTTGACCTTTTCAAATGCCTGCCAGAGGCGGTTGTGTACCCAACACTATTACCCTTCCTGGTTCCTTTTGCTCACTCAGTCACTACAGTGACATGAGAGCCCTCGCTTGAAATGCCCACTGGTTTCTCTATTTCTTCTTTCAGTCCGTATTTCACCTCGAGCTACTGTTGTTATCCATCTTCAGCTGTGTCCTTTCATCAGCCTCAATCTATTTGGATCTTTTCCCTGCTCCTTCATTTCTTTCCTCCCCATCTTTATAGCTTTCAGGGAGCAAAGTACAGATGAGAAGAAAAACCTGAAACCTTAGAATCTTCAGGGTTTTTTTATTTCAATGTTACAGACAATTTTCGCTGATGTTCTGTGAAGTCGAACCACAAAAGAAAAGGAATTCAGATAAACATTTGCTGTTTTCAGTTTTTTCATTCTCATATTCAAAATGTTTCTTCTCACTTCAGTTTTTTTGTCCCCTCTCGAAACGACATACCCCGCACACAAGATGTGATGCAGCAATCACCCCTATTTATTTCTGTTTAATGGTTACTGATTGATCCTTTGGGAAAGTGACCGCCGGTTAACCTGCAGTGTTAATGGACCACGTTCCAGCTAAAGTGAATTTCTCAAGAAAAAACGCTCACCTTTATGAAAAAATGATATATTTCTAATGATTATGGAAATGCATCTGGACAAATGTGAGGCTTTCAGTTGTGGTGTTGGATGGATTAGGAGGGTGATATATTGGCCTGGGCAGGGGGTCCCCTCTCCGAGTGCACTTATAGTTTCATTGAACTAATCTGAAGTAGCAGAGAAGAATAAAGGACTACATTGAAAGTTCATAAATGTATTGTAAATGACTGTTTCAATATTTTTGATCAACTGGGAACATTGTACACAGAGTATAGAGAGTATAGCTGAGAAGGAGTTGAAATAGTTGGGAAAAGTTTTCATGAAAAGCACTAAAACAATATTGATTTTCCCTTCTAGCTCAAATTTGCAGTCCTGAGACTGATGTGCAAAAATACATCGTGGGGCGCTTCGCTCAGAAGAACAGCAATGTTCATAGAGGATGCATATTGTTCTGATATACCTTTGTAGAAACACTCCAGCCAATTATGGTAGTGTTGCTTTGCTTTTTCCCTCTCTTTGCTTATTCAGATCAGGATTCTCCTGCACTAGTCTGAAATGAGACAGCCCATAATATGTCCTCCACCACTGCCTCCTCTCCGTCTGTGATCCAAATTCTTTTGTATCTGTTGGCTGTCTGTTATCACTCCAATGGTGTCTCAATTAAATCTTAATTTAAACACAGCGTCAAATGACTTTTGCCAATTTACACTCCAACATTTAACCTGCAAAAAGAAAATCTGCAATGCCACCGTGACAACGTCCCTTTCCAGCTCTCCTGGTTTAACAGACGTCGATTTGATGCTTTGACCAACAATGGCGACGTTCTTTCCCTTTATTCTATCTCCCTGTATTTTTGTGAAGGATGTGTGAAAGAGTTAACTGGACACCTGAAGATGCTGCGGAACACACTGTTATTACACTGAAACCCAAATAATACTTTCTGGTTCTCAGACTTAATATTGATTCATCTAATGTAAGCTGAATGCTATTTCATAGGAGCTACCTTTGATAGTCAGTGGCATAGAAATAGATGGCGAATGATACATAGAGAACCATTGATGTGGCTTCTAATGGACTATGACGGAAAGCGTCAATGACGCTTCTGCATGTAAATTGTGGTTCAGGCTTCAAGGTCCTCTGAGAAAGATCTTTCCACATAGATAATTGCTGAGGTTTTTTATATACTTTGGATCCAATAGCTCGAAAACAATTTGGTTAGGAGCATGAAAGATGAGCAGTCTTTGTTGCTATGGTGATGCACGCTGTTCTAAAGTCTCGTGAATGAGATCCAGATTTAATCCATCGCTGGTACAATGAGGTACTAAACTACCTGGAAACACAGGCTGCTCACATCCTATTGCCGTAGGTGTCTAGTAACACCGTACGTGCTTGTCAGATGTCCTATGATCCTCTTCTTCTAGTAAAAATGAAAAAGCTGAAATGTCCAGTAGAATAAATTTGCACTTATGTACCATGAAAGGGGATTCTGTGAAGGAATCGTTTTTCGGGACATTAAATGTTTAAAGTCATATAAATTATAATAAGTGCGTATTAAAACCTGTGCTGTTAACCTCAAACGGAAAACGATTTCATATCAGCTCATTTAATGAATGGTGCATAATTGCAGTCTGGAATGGTCATAAATGCTAATTGACTTTCAGTTTTATATGTTGTGAATGAAATGGCTGACTGAATCATTGTGATAGGTTGCAGATGAAAGCTGGAGCTATTCAAATGGTAAACAGTGTGAATGTAGCCACTCTTCCTCTCTGTGTTTTAGAGAGGAGGCTCCTCTTGTATGTGTTGAAGGAACCCTTTGCTGTGTATGAAGCCCCTGTTATTAATGACTCCATAGTACAAAGCAGTCGCATGGTTCTAATTACGCTGGCCCATTTAAACAACATGATGTTTCCCGCAATCTCTAAGCTCCACCAGCTCGTTCTCTTCTTCATCCAATCCTTTCACGTTTTTCTTCAGCCAATCACATGTAAGCTGTCAAACCTCGCACAACCTGCCTCCACCCCTGCACCAACTCAACCACAGATATCTGGCTCCAATCACACTCTCCAGAAACCACAGAGGATGCCCTTTCATGAAGTCACCGAAACCTGAAGCTTCATTCCTCATCACCACCACCAGTGTCTCAGCCCTTGGGAACGTCTCCTTCATTTAGGAAGCACCTATTCCTCGGATGGCCTCCCACGGCCTTCTGCTTCTCTCCTGGGTCTAATTACCAAAGAGAGCGTTTGGTTTTGTAACTGTCCATACACATATGTATTATTTTGTATTGATTGCACATTTTAAGAATGTTTTTTTTCCAGTAAATTAGAGGAGGAGCCACTCAACCAGGAGAAGAGAAGAAAAAAAGCACAACAAACAATATCATTAACCGAAACTTCAAACGGCAACACTGAGCTGGGGCTCAACCTGAGAGTATTCTAAACAAGATCTGCTGAAACAAAACCTCATCAAAGTGATTCTTTTATTATCCGGAATCAAGTGCAGCCCCGATAGCGAACGCCTTCCAACACACCAGCCCCAATCAACAATGGGCCTGCCCTAAATATAAAAGCAAACCTCTCCCAAAATGTCATCAAATGAGGTGCTCGACAATACACAGACCCTTGAAAGCTCCGGGGCTTTCTTGCAGAGGTGCACACATTGTTAAAATGAGCTCAAGAAATGTCTAATCAATGTTTACAATGTTAGACTAGACTTTGGAAATAACCTTAAAGAGAATATCTCTCACTGCTTGAATCAGAGAGCAGCACTTCCTGCGTGCACTATTATATAAACTATTGTATAGATTCCTGCTTTTCAATTAGATGTGAATGAGGCACGATGGCTTTAAATGTCCTCTGAACAAACAAACGTTTTCACAAGCGCAGCATAACAGATACTGCTGTGACATAAAATATTTAAAGTGTGCCACCAGATTTGCATGTTACATAATCCACTGGCGGTACTAAAGGGGAGTCTGACTAACTTTCAGAAACACAACTTCCTTTCTGTAAATGAGATGATGAAAAGATGCAGAGAGGCAGCAGGGGCAGGATTTGGGTATGTATGTCTCCGTGCACAAGGGAGGTTGTGAAAGGAAGCGAGCAGGAATGTAAGAGAAAATCAAACATGAGAGAAGAAAAGGAGAGGAGAGAAATGTGTCACAGGTTCGTGTGTGTGTGTGTGCGAGAGAGAGAGTTGGAGAAAAACTGAAGTCCGCAGAGAGAAGATTAGAAATAGACTGCAAATAACGGAGTTCCTCTTGCACAGGGAGAAGAAAGAACCCCTGTTACATAGACACAATGATACAGCTGACTTTATGTACGGATCTGACACAGACCACAATAATTAGACGGATCCTTCCTTCCTTCTAACCTATGGGAGGTTCCTCCGCTCTCCGACTCAAGCTGCTCAGCTCTGCGAAGTGCATGCTCGGAAAACTGGAATAAATATCTGGGGACCAGTTCTTCTTTCTGAGGAGGCGTTTCAAGACTTGCAAATCTAGCTGATGAGGTTCTTGACTTGGAGTAAAGTCAGCACAAATGCACCGCCAAAGGCTAATAAGTAAAACTTTGGGCGCTTGTAGGTTTTAAACTTCACTGCAGAGCTGATAAAGTGGTAAATGGTTTGCATTTATACAGCGTTTTTCCTACCATAATGATTCTCACAGCATTTTAGTGTGAAGGCATTGCATATGTAGCGTGGCCTTCCTGTAATCAGAAGGTTACCAGTTCAATTCCCGTCTCCTCCAGATACTGTGTCAGAGTGTCCTTGACACTTAACCCCTTTGCTTCTGATGCTGTGTCATCAGTGTGTGGATGTGAATGGTTGAATGAGTCGACATCGTGAAGCGCTTGCTTTACGTACAAAGGGGCTTTATAAATGTAAAACTGTACTTCTGCCTGTTATTCCCCATTCACACTCTCTTTCACAGTCGGAGCAGCGCCGGCCAGAGGCTGGATGCAACACTAGATAGTGTCTTGGTCAAGGACACGTTGTGTGTCTGCGTTTTGATATTAAAAGATGTGGTCAGCTCAAACCGACTCTCAGGAACATCTCGATGCTTTTTTTTCCTTTTGCACAATGAAAAAGATTTCAAAAAGACCTGCACCGCAAGACTCTATAATATAAGAAATAAATACAACCTAAAGGTATACTGAGCAAGTTCATATTCAAATGAACTTGAATACCCGAATGGAAGAATTAATGGCTTTGACACTTGGACAGAGGGAGCTGGGGTTCAAACTACAAACAGAGAGATGAGCTGGCAGCCGAGTCTACCTCTTGAGTCACACCGCACACGTTGCTCATTTATAGAATGATCCCAGACGGTGTACTCACTCAGGCTGAGTTGTATCTATTAACCATTAATGGGACATAATATAAATATGTGGACACGATTTCTTAAAGTGGCTTGTGTGCGGAGTTCCATTTGCCTATAGCCAACATGCTTCGACTACAGTGCTGCGCACATCAGTCATGTTTCCAACCTAGTAATCCCAGGAAACTTACATCCAAGAAAAGATGTTGAAAAGCGTGTGTGCGCTGAGGGTGAAGGGCTAACATTGAGGGTGCGTTCTCTTCTGGTGGAAGGAGCACGATTTGTGGGTGTCGAGTGAATCTATACTGTGTTCACGAAGCTCCAGCTCTGACCTCTTGTTTCCACACAAGCACAGCTCAAGATGGGTGGGAAGGAAGGTGTGTGTGTGTGTGTGTGTGTGTGTGTGTGTGTGTGTGTGTGTGTGTGTGTGTGTGTGTGTGTGTGTGTGTGTGTGTGTGTGTGTGTGTGTGTTTTTATGGAAATAAGGAAAAAGAACTGGATATTTTTCACCTGCAGAATCACCAAGTAGTTGATAAAAATAGAGATAAGCAGATGTTGCAAGAGCACGACAATTTTGTGCTTGAATATTATTCTTCATCTCGGACCTCCAGCAGGTCAAAGATTTATATATATAGATATATATATTTCTCAGCATTTACCTTTTGAATTGGCCCAGAATTTGGCACAAATATTCCTCTAGTGCCACTGTGAGGTTTATTATTATGAGCACGTTCGCCTGCTGTTGAGAGCATTTTATCTCAAGTACAACCTCAGAGCCGCTAACATGGCTGCAGGCTTTTGTTAAGTGCCGGGCTTAAAAGTTTGACTGTAAGACTTTCACTGTTATATGACGTTTTCCTAAAGCGACGATAACCAAGAAGAGCAGAAACAGTGTGTGTTTTCCTCAAGGACATTCCAGATAGGAGGGATTGTAATAAGAAGGCTATCCTCACGCCTCTTGAATGGAAAGGCTTTGCCAGTGAGGCAAAACAGTAAGGGTGGATGACAGAGGTGAGGAGAAACAGTCACGAATAAAGAAGGAAGGACAAGATAAAAACAAAAAGAATGAATTGGAGAATGGACGTGAAGTGATATAAACATGCATGTGTTATAAACTGTATGTGTCTGCAAACCATCCTATCTATTTAAAATTGAAGCTTTCTTCATTGCATCAGTCATCACGAGTCTTATCTGTCGTGCTGGCGTTGCTTTAGTGTTGAATCGATGGCAGAGCCAAGCAGGGTCGTTCTTCCCACCAGCTGTTGAATAATTCAGGCCAGGCCTTCCTCTGGGGAGATTCCAACTCAGTCTGCCAAACAGACAGAGTGAGCTTGCAACCTAGCACGGAAGCTCTGGATCATCACTAAATTCCCAACAGCTAGGATGGTGCTATTGGCCCCTCTAACAGAGGTCAGGTAACAGGCAGCAGAACATATTGCATAGTTTGGACCTTGGCAAACTCGAGCATTCATTATGTACAGTTGGCGTCTCTTTTGAGCCGTGCGCTGCATCTTATGATGGATGAGGAAACAGAGGTGTACATGTTAGGCAAATGTGGTCCGATTTTTTTTAAATATCAAAAGCAAAATGGAAATGAAAGTGAGATCGGGTTTTAAGAATGTCAGAAAATGATATCCTGAGAGAAATATGTGGTCAAAGTGTCTCTGACTCACTTCCACCATCAAGTATGGTCTCCTAAAAAAGGAGTTCACCTGCTGGGGAGCAGAATCCAGAGGGAGGACTCCAAAGCTGGAAATTGAAATGTGCCTTGTAGATATGAAAGAAAAATAACTTTGTGATGAATTGTAATTGGGAACAATAGAGGAGGAAGACAATAGACGGCTTTGTTTGAAGGAGCCTGAGTTAAAGCAATCTTCCTCGCCCACTGAATTTGATGTGAACAAATGCATTCGTCTGATTCCCCCATTAAGTTTAAGCCTCCTCACTTTGTTTGAGTGTGTTGCATATACATTCAAATATAAGAATGTCTGTGCCACCTCAGTCTTTGTTTGGCAGCTGGGACTTCAGAAATCCCTACGTAAGATTAGACTCCAATCAAACTCTAATCACAAAGAATCAGTTGAGAAAAGAAAAACACATTTGAAGGGGTTTCAATCAATACTCTCAGGAGTAGAACGTGCTCAGAGTGCAGTAGTACCCTGACCAGGAGACTAAATCCTACTGAGATGTGACAGTGACATTTACTTACATTTATTTAAATTCATCTGTTCATTCAAGAATGCCCAGAATCATCATAAACACAATTAAATCCTGATGAATGAAAATCAGGGAAGGAAATTACACACACAGCAGCAGGTGTATAATTAATTTGGTTGTAACCTAACCTGCCCCGAAAACATCATCAATGCTGAACTGCAATTAATCTTGTTGGATCCAGCAATGGGCCCAAAAAGCTTTCATGCAACAAGTGTCCTTGGCTGCTGGTTTTCAGACCCCACAGTTGAACGTAAACAAGGACACACACACACACACACACACACACACACACACACACACACACACACACACACACACACACACACACACACACACACAGCACATAGCTGCACTCAGGCTGCACAATAATATAATTTTTTCAATAATAGAAAATGTTTTGGATTTTTTCGTTCCTGGACCCAGAAGAACATCAGAATATACACAATAACGCTCATTATCACCTCCATCACTGTGACTTCTCCATCAGTTGTGGAGAATATATTAACGGGAATATTAAGGCCCTCTACAAGGATGAAGACATCACGAGTTGAGAATATCTGAATGAATGAATCAGTTACGGGTTGATATCAATCATACCGGACTCACTGCCGAAGGTGTGAAACCAAATGTTGCACCGATTGTGAGACGTTTTCAAGCGTATTTCAGTTCTACTAAAGAAACTTTAATTTCATCAAAATGGTCCGCTCAGGAGTTTTTGTGTCGTCCTGTTGACAGACGGGCACTCGGAGAGCGAAGACCTCCACCAAACCTCATGGAAATAAATCATCATTTAACTTTGTTGAATGGATCTGCCCCAAAACTTAACAAATAGTCAAGTGGCACATGTTAACGCCCTGAAACAAGTGTGGTGAAAATCGGCCTTGACGTTTTTGTGTAACGGCTTCCTGTGAGAAGCAGTTTGAGGTTTCCACTGTGTGTTTTCAGAGCAGAAATCCCTGGATAACTTCGTTTATTTGTGGTTTGTTACTTTCAATTTGGGATTTAGCTTATAAAAATAGCCTCCTCCACCTCCTCCTCTTCATCACGTCACAATATGGAAACCACCGGGAGACAAAGTGTCGTCCATTCCGTTAATGGTTTTGGCCGGAAGGGATTGGCCATCTCCACCAATAAACCCGGCCGTATATCTCACTTCATTTGACTGGTGTTGTGTCAGCAAAATAAGGCAGGGAAATAATAATGTGCGGGTATCTACATATGGAGAAGTAATGAAGGAGAGAGGGGCAGAGAGACGGAGGAGGGTGGGGACGGAGGAGGGTGGGGACGGAGGAGGGTGGGGGGAGCCACACATTCTATTAGAAACTGCCGGATTTGCTGTCGGATCGCTTTTTTTTAGCGGGAGGTCGGCGGAGGTGACGAACCAAAAAAGAAAAAAAGAAAAAAGCAAAGCAAGCATTTTATTCTTTTACCGTCTTATCAGGAAACAGTAAAGTCCCGTCGTCGTTCATTTACCGGGTCACTTCCTGTAACTCACACAGGACGGGTGGAGTTACTGAACATGTCAACGACAGGAAACATTCGTCTGGTCGGTGTCAAACACAGAAATAACTGAAGCTAACGGGACTCACGAGGGGAGAGAACCTGCAGAAAGTAGATCACAATAATCACTGTTACTCTGAGACAACGGAGACGAGCGACTCCTGAGGGTGCACGGCAGCCTTCAAGGCAGGAACCCTGCAGGAGGGTGAGCAGCGGTCCAGGTGTGAGATGACTGAGGTGGACCAGGAGTTCAGGAGGAATCAGACAACGGCCTACGCTGACGTTTCGGCTCGATGACGTGTTGTCTAAGACACACATATTTCCAGGGTCACGCCGGTGGACGTTTCCTCTCTCTGCGGTTCCTCTTGATCTCCGCCCGCCTCAGAGGCCGTGTCAGTGTCACCTCCCTGCGCCGTCGCCTCCGAGTCATCTTTGGTTACCAGCGGATAAGCACTTTTCCCCTGATTGGTTTAGCCAGAGTCTCTTAATATCATATTGATGATAATTTCCCTGTAATGCGCCATTTGCACTAATTGTGATGCAGGGAGTGAGTAATGGCATGTGACTGCAGCCGCTCCCCAGCCACTCCTCAACACTTAATCTCCTGATTGTCCCGGAGAGACGGAACGTGACAAGATCGCCATAAACAACCTGCTTCTGCTCCGACCGCACACACACACACACACACACACACACACACAGACACACACAGACACACACACACACCAGAGCTCTCCTCCACCACTGACCTCTGTGCCACCCCTCATCCCTCCGTTTTCCATCACCTCTTTCATTTACACGTTCTTTGCTTCACTCATCTCCTTCTTCTCTCTTTTTGCTGTGTTTATATTCAGCTGCTCATCTTCTGATTGTTCTTGTGTTTCAGTTTCACTGTTTCACTCCGTCTTCTCTCAGCTGTTCAGTGTCCCAGTTTGACACAGGACCAGGGACGATTGTTTCGTGGTCGCCGGTGTTCGATTCCGGTCTGAAACCGCCGGTTCACTGCAGCTGAAGACTCCAGGTGTCTCTGATGTGATTGAAATAGTTTTCCGTCTCACGCAGATACCAAAGGTCGCCGTGTGCGTCGCTGTCTGACGAGCTGCGAGCGTCGTTATGTAACGTGGCACCATGAGGAACATCATAAGTCTACACAGGTGGATATAAACGATGACACCACCGGAGCAAATGAAATCGTAGTTTAACCTTTAACATCAGAATACGTCATTCAGATGAACCCTGCTTCTTCTGACCTTCTTCAACCTCACCGCAGTTTGTTTATCTTGCACACAAACACACAGTTGCACACGAGCAGCAGCTCTCTTTATCTGAGCTTCGGGTGTGAAATCAATGTCGGTGGTCATTTCCAGCTCTGCAGGAGGGTGTGTGTATGTGTGTGGGGGGGGGGGGCACACCTGGAGAAAGTATGATAATAATCACACAAACGTTTAATTCTGTCGGTCATAGTTTCAATAGAGAATAATGTTGTCTTTTTTTTATGAATGAATACAAGCTGATTTAAAGGTCGACGTGCAGCAGGAGAAGAAATACGATATTTAGATTGAAGAAAAATATATTCTGGATTTCCTCCTCTTCCTCCAGTGTCCTCTTGGAGGTGAAGAAGAGGATGAGCTGCTGGTTGAGGGTGTAAATAGGAGGGGGTGTGAGAGTCGGGACTGTTAACCCCGGGGGACGTCCAGAGCGTCGGCCCTGATTCCGCCGTCTCATTGTTCACGGCCCGGCTGTAATTCAGCAGCAGAGCGGCGTCAAAGCGCCCATAAATCCTCCGTGTGCGTCCCAATCTCAATCTGTCAGCGAGACACTGGTCAGCCGGTAAATACCTATCGCCTGCTCGTCTTCATGTGATCACACACACATAGAAACAAACACACACACACACACATGCAGTTTTTGTGTGTGTGTGTTTATCTGCTGTTGTAGTTCTACATGAGGAAGCTGCTCCTGCTGAGCAGGCGGGTTGTATGATGAGTGCTAAACACACACACACACACACACACACACACACACACACACACACACACACACTGGAACACATGTCCAGGTTACTGTACACAACATTGTTCATGTCTGCAGGGAGGCTCAAACAAAGCACATTAAAGAGGATGAGGAGTTTCATTAGCTGCCGACAGCTCACGTGTGTGTTCCAGTCCTGAATACGAGTTTATACTCAAAGTGACTTTTCTTTCTCCTCTTCCTCTTCTGTTCTTCTGGAACAACAGGACGGGTCCTCATCCGGACGACTCCGCCGACAACCGTCGACACTCACCTGCAGCCTGCCGGCTCCCAGACACACGAGGTGAGTGTCCTGTGATGACCTCCTCTTCATCTCTGTTAAAGATCCAGAAAGTCTCTGCAGACACACTTAAACAAACACGCGAGTGTGTAGAGACACACGCAGGCGATCAATAACGCTCATAGATTGTCAATTACGCTCTGGAGGGAGAATGAATGGGATTTGCATATATAGAGGCAGGTTTACCCATGCGCTCCTAGAACGTTCTAAAACTGCTGCCCTCAGCTTCCTGACCGACGGAGCGAA
>CAAKHC010005357.1:47370-57448 GCA_901007825.1 Macroramphosus scolopax | reverse complement strand
CCCCCCCCCACCCCCCCCACACCCCCCCACACCCCCCCACCCCCCCCCCCCCACACACACACACACACACACACACACACACACACACACACACACACACACACACACACACACACACACACACACACACACACACACACACACACACAGACACACACACACTTCCAGCCGTACTCTGCAGCTTGGTTTATGTTTGTAAGCCTCATTGGCAGCGTTTAAGATGCTTCAGTTGTTTTCCCCAGTTTGAGATTCCTGCGGGCGACTTGAAAGAGACGCAGTCAGCAGATTCTGATAACATGTACCAGCATGATGTTTATTCTGCTCATCAGAAATCACAGCCGCCCTCGTGCGGAGCGCCGGGCGGACTCCCAGTCTTCAGACAGGCGTCTCTCAGCTCAGTGTGTTTGCAGGATGTTGCAGTTGCAGTGATTTCAAAACAGCTGGGAAACTCCATCCAGGACCCACTGATGCAGTGAGACCCCCGGCACAGCAGAGGGAGGGAGGGGCTCCTTCTGGAGGCTGGTCCTCACTCACAGGAAGCCTCTTTCATCCAGGGTACATGGTCTCGGTGATGCTGGCTAGTGATGGGTAGTTTATTTTTCTTAACATTAATGACGTGAGGCGTGTTCATGACTGATGATGCTAATTCTCTGTTGCTTATTATTATTATGTGCTTAAAAACAGGCAGTGGATAACTGCAGGAACAGGACATGAAGTGAAGGAGTTAATCTGTGTTGCAGCTCTCAGTTGATGTATTTTTCACATGTTGTGGAGTTCATGTTTTACAGACAACAGAACTAACCTGGCTGCGGTCAGACAGTTCTCCTCTCACCATAGTGTTCACACATCAGACACAGACATTGATCTTAAATATTCATATTTTATATATTATTATTATGTCATTTATTAACTGTTTATGTGTGACTTTAAATGAGAAAGTGATTCAGCTGAATGAGGGAATGTTATTGTTGAGGTACTCTATCTTGCAGCTCCACTGAGTTCCGTGTCGGACTGGCCCTGAACGTGTCGTCAGGCCAGCAGGCAGCAGGTAGATGATGAGAGGATGGAAGTACAGAGGAAGAATATACAGAGTGTCATCACTCCATCCTCACCTCCTACCTCGTGTGTTCAGCTCTCATTTGTCAACGTGTCAACAGCTTTGGATTTAAATCCATTTGTTATAAATCCCATTCCAATATTAGTGTTAATCTGGGAGGAAACAAAAGGCCCTTTATCACACTGAGGGAAGTTTATGCAGGATAAGCAGATCAGTTGCACTTTAAGCTGATAATTACTGTGATCTTACCTGCTTTGTTAGAAATATAAAACACCCTGAATCCCAAACAGCATCATCAGCATAAAGTCATTAACTTCCTCCAGCATCAGGACGGAGCATCAGCAGAGGAGCAAACACGGCTCGACTCTGGTCGACATGTTCTGAGGGAGAAATTAAATCCTAATTTAATCCTTTGGTGGAATTATTCCAACAACAATGAAGGAACGTCTGTGCTGCAACATTTGGTCAGTTTTGCCTTCTTGTTACCGGAAAGGAAACAATGATGATTGTTTTATATCATATATTTTATTTTCAGCACCTTCAGATTAACGAGAAACTGCTGAAACTGATTGATTATCATCTATTAAGGTCATTCATCCAACTAAACTTTAAACATGATATATATCTTAATTTCTGTGTAACTCTGTATTGATAGAGAAGCACATTTATTGATTAGAGTTTATCTACAATATAACATAAACCCAAATGCTGTAAGTTTTCAATGAATATTTCCACCCCCCCGTCTAGAAGGGCTTTTATTCATTATATTAGAGATTAATTCAATCTGACAATGTGATTATTTTTTTTTAGGGGGGGGGGGGCTGTAATTTCCTTACTTCAGTCAAAAACAACAAACAAAATCCCCAAAATGTACCTGCCGTCTGGATTACAGGGAAACATTCAGCAGATTACAGAGTCCTATTTTCATCCTGGTGTTTATTTGATGCTTCGAGATCAGAGAGGAAGAAAACACTTGAGTGCTGGTGCAAACAACAAAAGCTTTACAGTGTTTGACAACAGCTTTATAACAATTAGTCATGGCTAACCAGATAGCATGTAATCCAGTTATGGTGGCTGTCACGAGCGGGACGGGGGATTGTCTGAAAGAGCACTTCACATATTCACTGATGCCACCAGAAGGGGTGTGAAGGAGGTGACCTCACAGCGAGCCCCCGTCTAAGTCAGGGTGTTGCTGCGTTCCTCCGGCTCTGAGGCAGCTCTGGTCCAGGTATAATGAATGTTATTGCCGCAGCAAAGTGTTGCTGCTAAGAGGCTCGGCTGCTGGATGATGGGAGCTGATACGACTCGCAGCCGACGGTGACCCGGCTGAGCTCTGCGCTTTGATCCCAGATCGTGGGGTTAATGGTTTTCCATACTGGGTGGTGAGGGAGGAGCTGCGCAGGGTTTTCAAGCATGAAGTGTCAGAAAATTAGGATGCAGCCTCTGTTGTCAGAGCCGGGGAGCTGTCTGCCACTTTCCCAGCAGCCCCTGGGCCGGTGACAGGGAGATGGATGATATCTGCAGCCTGGCCGCACTGCTTCCCCCATCGCAGGCACGACACACACACACACACACACACACATAGTCTGTTTCTAGTTCCCTCTCTCTTTCTCTCACACACACACACACACAGGAATACTTGTAGTTGAGTACTTGTCTAATAAACCTCCCTCTTTGTTGCCTTTGGCCTCCAACCCAATATCCTACATATCAAGGGGAATAAAAAACCACACAAGTGAAAACAGTGAACATGTTTTGGGGGGAAGCTGCAGGATTCCTCCGTCGTTTGCTTAGAAGGAATAAAACATTTGATTTAGTAAATAACCACACAGAGAGGACGAAGTCTGCAGAGACGTTTATTGAATCAACTCTATTTACAGCATGAAAAGTACTGCAGCATCTCAGTCACTGTGTTCTCCATTAGGTCATCCAATGAATGCATCTTATAAACTGCAGACTCATGTGCGGCACACACTGCGTGGGCCAATATGTTCACCACAACAACACAACTTGCACGCTCAGCACATGGTGTTTTAATATCTGATTTTAATTTAATTAGAGAGGCGACCCTCGTTCTGTCCAAAAGACATTGGGAGGGAGGCTGGACACAACCGTGCAGGCAGTGGAAGGGGTGTGTGGAAGTGTGTGGAAGTGTGTGTAGGCTGTGGATGTTAAGTCCAACCATTCTTTCTGCCCCTCTCTTGCCCTCTTCCCTCCATGTCTCTCCATCCGTCATTGTCCTTACCTGCAATCCTGCTCTCCCACGTTGCAGTCGGGACCCGATGCAGCGGTCGTATCACCTGAGCGACATCGCTGCATGCCAATGAGGAGCTGGGGGGCAGCGGATGCGTCCCCCTCTTCACTCCAACACGCCTACCTTTCTTCCTTCTCTTCCTCCTCCCCACTCTAGAAGTACAGAAGGAAAGGAGGGCTGATAATAGCAAAGGCTGGTGGAAAAGCAACGCAGAGGAGAGAGGGGCCAAATAAGGCGAGAGTGGGAAGCAGAGGAGGGGGAGGGTGTTCAGGGAAACATCCATCACTGTTTTAAGTGACTGCAGTGGGACTGAGCTGAGTAAAAGGTCGTCTGGTCTCTTTCTGTGCACAGTGGGCACCTGGGCAGAGCTGAGCGGCTTCCAAATGACTCCAGGCTAATTATCTCTCACAGGCCGTCTGTTACGGCCGCCTGACACTTTTACTGACTCACTCGTCAACTGCAAGTCCACAAACAAATCAAGTCAGTTTTACATTACAAACACTCTCGTCCACAGAAATACCAGGAAGACCGGTTGTGATTTGTCTTACCTTTGAGTGAGGAGAACGACTGACAACTGCTCCTGGACAAGAGAAGATAATGATAGTAATTTAACAGGAATGTGAGAAACTGAAGAACTGTTGACTGTTACTGCAGAAAACTGAACAGAGGACGAGATGGAAGAGTCGATCTCCGAAACATCAATGATGGTGGTGGAATAACAAAGGTCTTCCCTGCAGAATCACTGCAAACACACCATCACTGTACGATTGTTGTTATTATCTTTGCTGTCCTGTGATTAGTCGGCCTTGTTTTTAGTGGAGCTGGACTAAAGAAGAACCCATTGAACTTTGCAGCAGGTCCGTGAATTTGTGAACCTTTTCACTTAAGAAATGTAGTATTAACAAGGATTTTGTGCAAATCTTAATAATACAGGTTGATTTAAGGAAGGAGGAGAGGCCGGGTTGGAGGTCTGCCCTCTCCGAGTGAACTTCTAGTGATCCTCCTTCCCACTGGATGCACTTGAGGACACACAAGGAATTTAGTGGTCGTGACCTGTTCCAGCAGGGACACAAAGCACCCCGGCCATATGTGACAAGGCCAGCTGACTTGTGTGTAGGTGCGTGTGTGTGTGTGTGTGTGTGCGTCTCTGCTTACATTTGTATTCTACTAATTTGAATAAAAATTTGTTTACAAAATAAGTTACTAATGCAGAAGAGTAGAAGAAAAGAGTCGGTGTGGTTCTCCGAGAGGGCGTCTGTGACAAGTTTAGAACAGCTCAGCTCGTCTGGCGGATGAGGGGTTAAAAGTTTCTGCCTGTGGCAACGATTGTAGGCCAGCTAGGTCACATTCAAGTCCCAGTCACTGGACAGCCAACCTGCAAGACAGAGGATAATTATCCAGCCAGTTACAGTTCAATAACTCCATCAAGCTGCTAGCCAGATACCAGGTTTCCCTGGCAACGCCTCTGAAGTAAATCACAGATTAGAGAGAGAGGGGGAGATACCAGCAGACCCGGGGAGGGAGCAGGGCCAGGAAGACCAAGGGGGATACACACTCAGATCCGATGGACCTTTAAATACAAAACACACACAAACGCACAACAAACCGGGTCTGATAGCGTCCCAGTTGGCTCGGCCGCGGCCGGCCTGTTAGGTCGTAATTCGGCTCCCTTTGAGCTTCATTGTTTGGTTTTCAATCATCAGCTCCAGTCTGAGACTCCTCCTCTGTGCCTGCAGGCCCGCAGTGAAAAACCTCAAGTCTCAGCGCAGCTCGACTGTCCTTTCAATACACAGCCCCACTTTCCACAGCACTTACTGTCATCTGAGAAAGTTAATGAAGTTTATCTCTTATCCCCGGTGCCCTGAGGATATTAGAGAAACTTTTGTGCTTTCGAAGGCCAAGGAAATTACATTACGACCGGTTCCGCGGTTTATACCCTTTATTAAATTAAAAACAGAACTGTATTGGATTTAGTGCGGAGCTGAAGAGGCGGGGCCCTGGATGAGATGTGTGTCCTGCGTGTCGCTGCAGGTGCATGTGTGCGGTGTCGTCGGCACACTTTAGCGTGTGTTCAGGTGACTGTCTGGCCTCCTGCCGCAGTGTCTGGAAACTCAGACACCCCCTCTACCCCCGCTCCCCTCTATTCCACGCTGCTCTGCTATCAGGCGTACCTGACGCCCCCTCTCCTCCTCCGTCTCCCCCCCACCTGCACTCCTCCCCAGCCCTGCTGCGATAAGAGATCCACCGAACACTAAGCTGCTTCACCAGACAAACACAACCTGACATTCAAAGCAAAAAAAAAAGAAAAGAAAACAAAAACAAGCCTTCTAATTCACTAAATCTATATGAGCCCCAAATCCAGATGTGGTGAATAAATGCTAATCTGCCCTTATTACTTTTATCCGGGACGGACGTGGCAGCGCATTGTGTTACATGACAAGTGAACAATGCGGTGTAATCTCCCGCACACACTCGGGTCCGTCAGCCGGAGCCTTTGGTTTATCTCCACCTATTCAAGGTCTGAATCAATCTTTCCTGCAGGAACGTGAAGACAAGCTGAGAATAGAAACCACAAACTCAATGGTGCCGCGTGAAGGAAGATCCCACCACGCTCATATTCGACAGTCTGCTGCGGCCCCGCAGAAGAAAAGGAAACTCAGGCAAACAATTTCCTTCATTTGTGTCAAAGATCAGATTCATCATTTTTATTTTTTAAGCAAATTTGACCGTCGAAATAATTTGGGTTAATTTCAGACACATTTCAGTGAATGTGTTTGCCCGTTGCTGAAGGGCAGAACAATGCAAATTAAAGCTAATAGAGCCTCTCTGTGTTTCATAAATCTGACCTTGACAACCACTTTAAAATCCACTAAATTGCATCTTATTATATTAAATTGAAAACATTTCTTAAAAGGAGAATTTCCAGAATTACAAGGACAGCCATTATTTAAAATGAATGCATTTGTATTTCAATTGATATTTAAAAAATGAATAAAAAACTGGAGCAGATTTTTCATTCTGATTCATTTATTTAGTATAAGAGCAAATAAAACACTTCACCTCAGCATCGACGTGTTTGACACTCGGACTTAAAATGTCAAATTCAAGAGCTGATTCATTAATTAGCCTTTTAGCTGCTTTTAGTTGTCTGTTTTCTTTTCTCCTCCCGTTGTGTCAGATGACACCCAGAAGATCAATTTCGCAGTTTTCTCATTGATAACCAGTTTGACTTTGAAGGAAGTTCGTATTCCCCAACCAGCAGAGTTACAAACTAGCCTGGAGCTGATTTTTACAGGGTGATATTTATTGGATCCTTGGCGGGTTGCTCTGAGCATGCTGCTTTGTTACTGTTGAGGGAGCAGTGAGGATTTCATCAGTGGGCTCGGTGCTGCCAGACTTTGCTGCGTGTCAGACAGACCCTAATAAAACTGTCTGGGCACCAGCACCGCTCTGGCTGTGCTGCATCTGACTGCTCAGCACTTGTCGCACTGTGCCTGGCTGTTTGGTATTCATGGGGCATGGCACTCCTTCAGCTGTTGCTGGGGGGCTCTGTAGCATAGGCAGGCTGATAAGTTGGCATCGGCATCGCACACTAGGAAACCAAATAGGGAGGCGAGAGCAAAAAAAAAAAAACATAATTAGAGGCTGGAGACTAGCAGAGGTGGAGCGAAGGGAATTAGATATAAAATTGAAAAATGTTTTGAACTGCATTCTTATATGGGATATTTAGCGGAAATTAGGTTTCCAGAAACACATGTGGCCTGGAGACAAACAGAGAATGACATCACACCTCTGAATAGCATCAAGAAAAATGAGTGTGTTTCCTATCAATCTGATCCTTTTACCAGACTGTCTGTCTGAGTCATCCAGTTATGGTATTGATTCAGACCATTAACCAATTTGGTTGTGACATGTCCTGACAAGGGGAACTTCTGATAGGTGTTATCAAATTAAGACAGCAACGAAATCCCTGAGGAACGGATTTAACAATTTATCAGTGGGCTCACTGACTGTTTCTCAGAATATATATATACATATATATTTACTTCTGTACACTGTTTTTAATAATACTAATATATATATAATAATACAGGCGAAATTATTTGAACTGTTAAAAATGAGGTAATATAAACAAACAAATTGCTCTGTAATTGTAGTAATAAACTGTGTATTTGGCTTTTGTATCTGGGTACTTGTGTATTTAAAAATGAGTAAAAATGTTGCAACTTGTCTTTTTATTTGAAGGTTTTTTGTGGAGATACTTTGACAACAATATCAAAACTGTTAGATATTTAAATCCTTTGTATTAGTCAATAAGGGATACAGAAATATGTAGTGAGATAAGTGAAGTAACACAACGTATGTCTGTAAAATACATGAAGAGGTTCGCTGTCGGCGGAGGGGATTAAGTTATAGATAGAAACACAACTGTAAAGGTGGTATATTTAGAGTCTTTATTAAGTTGAAAACGGCAGCAGCAGACTATTCTCGGAGTGTCTGATTGAAGCCGGAGTGATCAAATTGGGAGGACCTGCCTGGGTCAGGATCAAAACCACTGCTGTGGTGACAACAGCAGTCTGGGTGTGGTGGTTGGAGTGGTGGTATCCTGCCTCCCTAATCACATCGTTGTTCCTTGAATGGTAATGTTGACACAAAGACAGATTATCGGCCGACAGTTCAGTGCAGAGTTGACAGATATTTGGGGTGTACAGCGACGAACCTGCTGCGGGCACCAACAGCATTTGTTTCTTCATTTTCCAATAACAAAAAAATTCCAAGTACCAAGCATTCACATTGAATCCTGCACACACAGGCCCGTTCTGCGTATTTTATTTATACGCGTCATCAATAATGCAACGAAATAGCTGATCGAACAGAAATCTTACGAACATTTCCTCTTAATTGCACTAAACTGTTTCCTTTCCATCCGTCAACGTTTCCTTTTTTCCACGTTGACGTGACTGCGGATACATTTTTAGTATGTAAATATAACGGTTGCTGCATCAGTCCAACTCCACCCGTGGAACATTTGGTGGAAAGTCGTTTGTGCCCTCCGCCTGCGTCCCAAGAGCCTAACCCGTGATTTTAGTATCAGGAGAGCTCACAAGTTAGGGTCTCAGGGAGCAGGTGAAGTACGACAGAGTCTACTGAGGATCCGCAGTCAGCTGCAGGGCACTGACATCTTTCCCTCTCAAACTTCCCTAGCACACACATGTATGCTCTCCCAACCACTGCCAGTGAAAAAGTACCGTTTTCTGCCCGCAGCGACGACGGCTGTTTGTGAGGCAATAAAAAACAAAATATCTTTTTGCCACGACCGGAGGAAAAAACTGCTCCTTTGTTCCTCTTTTCCTCCACTGCAGATAACTTGCTTTGTCCAGGAGGTTAAGCTGGATTCTTTGCACACGACATGCAAAGGTAGAAATATTTTCACATAAATGCAGACATGCACTAAACATCACAAGACAACAGACGACAAGAACGACAGGAAAAGAGAAGGGAGACGACAAAGAAAGACAAAGGGGTAAATTCGTTGGAGACGGCAAGACTTAATTGATCTTCATGGCTGCATCGAGACACAAGCAGAAGCAGAGGCTCAGACAAACACACAAGCCTGCACTGCCTGCTCTGTGCAAACTAGCCTTTGTGTTGGGAAAGGAAAAGCCCCCAGCCAG
Organism: Macroramphosus scolopax; assembly: GCA_901007825.1. Taxonomy (NCBI): domain Eukaryota; kingdom Metazoa; phylum Chordata; class Actinopteri; order Syngnathiformes; family Centriscidae; genus Macroramphosus; species Macroramphosus scolopax. The sequence continues at coordinate 48,462 of CAAKHC010005357.1, read as the reverse complement.
GCAGTCGGGCTCGCCTCTTTGTCCTAGAGCGTCGGCTGATCACCAGTCTACATTTCTCTCTTCTAGGATGGCTGGACCTGGACCCATCTGATGGACCGTCTGTCTGTTTTCATTGCCTGATAGATGCAGAGATACTTAGCAGCCTCAGCTTCTGGTTTTCTAACACAGGAGCAAACCCAGGTACTGCTCGTACTGATATTTAGTTTAAAAAACAGAATATGTTCGAGGGGTCGCTCTGCGGCTGCTCAGCATCACCACAAACGCAGGTAACGTCCGGGGGCTCCGGGACAGGTACCGGTCGGTAAGCTGCCCCAAAATCTTGTGCCTCCTCTTCACTTTCCACCACTGACTGCAACACCTTCAATGCCAGACCCTCCACCTACCCGCCGAACTCTGCCACCATAGTGGCAAGCTTGGCTACGTAGTCAGTGTCAGAGGCAACAAGCTTCAGACAGAAAACAGCTTCTATCAAACTGAAACATGCTTCAGCTACAACGGAGACCAAAGAATCCAGACATTTATTCCCTTCAAATTACAAACGGCTGTCAATATTAAAAAAGTGACATTGGAAACAGTCCATGACATTTTTACCTGTCATGTACTCAAACACACGTCTGCCTGCCCCCACCCCCTCCACCTCCACCTTGTCTAGCATCCCGCCACCCACCTCACGGCTCCACCCCCTCTGAAAAAAAAGAATGAAATAGATCTTTATGACTGTCTCCTTCTCCCTGGGGAAGGCCAAAAAAAAGTGTAGGCTTCCGGAAATTAATGCTCTGCGCCGCCTGACGTGTTGCCTTGCATGCTCACCCTTCTGTCTGCCGCCGACTACGCCTTTTGTTATCCACCTTTGAGCTGAGGAGGAGGAAGAACAGAGAGAATAACATTCAGCAGAAGAAGAAGAAGGTAAAAAAGGGCTGAAAGAAGTAGTTGGATGAGGGGAGAGGACGAGGTGTCTGCAGGAAGCTGCTGCCAGACACAGGTCAGTGAGGTTGGAATCCCCCCCCCCCCCCCCCCCCCCCCCCCCCCCCCCCCCCCCCCCCCCCCCCCCCCCCCCCCCCCCCCCCCCCCCCCCCCCCCCACCCCACACCC
>CAAKHC010005357.1:37324-47350 GCA_901007825.1 Macroramphosus scolopax | reverse complement strand
GGGTTGGAACCCCCCCCCCCCCCCCTCCCACAGACCATCCACACTGACCCCCTCAGCCGCCCATCCTCCCCCTCCCGCCAACCACCATCACAGAAGACCGCTCCATCCCAGCGCTTGCATTGTCAGCTCCATCTCAGCATCTTAGCCCCCCACTACAACCACCACTCGTCCAGCCTGCTCCAGACACTGGGACACCAGTAATGCCGTGACACTGTCATCTGCACCCTCTACTTTCATTTTTCCGACTCTCTCTGTTTCCTTTAGCGTCACAGGTCCAACACGATGAGCTGCCATCACCGGAATAGAAAAGCCAAAAACCTTTGCTTCCTCTGGCTGCCACTGCCGCCGGATCCAACTACCTTGCAAACAACCCTCCACCCCTCCCTTATTTGACCCTTCCGCTCCTTCTCTCCATATCTACTGCCCTCTACCACTATCTGCACCCCCCTCCCCTCCACCCATATCCTCCCATTACTCCAGGTCTGTACCTGTCTGCTTGTCTCTCTTGCCTGTTACTCCCTGTCTGCAGCTGCTTGCCCAAAGTGAGGTACTGCAGCAGGAGTCTGCAACGACAGTCCTCGCTCTTTCTCTCCCTCCCTCTCTCTCTCACACGCACCCTCCATCTAGCCTTTGCTGGTGAACACGTTCCTCCCTATGCTGATCAATTTCTTCTCTTTTCCATCGGTGCAAAGACACACACATACACACACATACTGCAGTGAACTGGTTGCCTGTGGAAAAACGGGAGCACGGTTAGCGACTGCACGTCTCGTAACATGGACTGCAACATGGATTCAGTGAGCACTCTAACATGCAAACCCATGCACAAATACTAATCGACAGATATAGCCTCTGATACGGAACTGAGTGCAAACAGTCATCTGAGACAGCGCACACAAACAAGAGACGCACACACACCGACCGAACTGGCAGCACATGCACAGGCAACAGAACACAAACTAGCATGTCCCCCGTAAAGAGGCGGCAGTCTGAACGGAGGAACGAGACACACGACACATGAGTGAGACGGCAGCCCCACTGCTCGGCTAACACACACACACCAACTGTCACACACACGGTGACGGGCATGAATACAAACAGTCACTGTCACAATATTGTTACGGAGCCTTGAAAACAGCAAGCAAAGGCATAAGGTAGGAGATTCTCAGAGTCGACAGGGTGGCGACGCCTGATATGGTGACAATTAGGTCCCAGAACACTTGAAAGTGGTGTGATAGTTCCTGCTCGTCAAGCAGGGATTAATCAATCCACAGGTAGACACATACATTACCAACAAACACACAGCGAGGGCCTCATGACCGAAAGATACATCTGACCAGCCTGTCAACTGCCAGTTGAACACTTAGAAATATAAATAAAATCAAAAGTTAAATTCCAATAGTCGAATCACAATCTGATGAATCTATGACAAGAATCCTCTAATACTGGAGGACAGGGCATCTACTTTATAGTAAATATATATATCTAATACAAAGATAGATACATATTTTGAAAAGGTTATATTTCATGAGAAGAGTATTTACTCCATCTCCTTCTGTCTGCCCTTGACAGCTTTTTCTAATCTCAGAGTTTAATCACCTTCAACACCCCGGATAGATTAGGGTTATGACCCTCTGTGACATCGAGGGGGGAGGGGGAGGGATCTGCAAGTGTTATCATTGATTGATGATGCCCTTTATTTATAATGAAAACAGCAGCTTTTTCATTCTGCTGCAACTAAGACGAGGCCGAATAGAAAAATGTCTTTAACTTCATAAAAGATGGCAGAATGCGCAGGTCCCTCCTCATCCTCCAGAAACTTACAGTAGCAAGTGGGGGCGAGGCGAGGCGAAGACGTGTAGAAGTAAATCCTGCAGCCAATGTCAAAACCGTGGCCAGGTTGAAGTCTATGGGGGATGGTTGGTCTTTGCAGATTGGCTCGGTGATGGCGGTGGTGACGCAGAGACGGGGGGTTGGGAGTTGCTCTATGCTAAAGCCAGCGGGGGCCAGCAGGCGGCCATATAAGTGATCAATCAGCTCCATTACAGCCGTGTCACTGCAGAGTCTGGAGCTTGCGCCGCATCCCGCCCATCTCCCCTAACTCACACACACACACACACGCACACACATACACGCTTGCTTAGTTTCTAGTCTAGACTGGGAGAGGATGCCGTTTGAGTAATGAAAACGGTCCACACGAGCAAATGGAACAATGGCAGACACACTATGCAGGTGCTGTTTCACACCATTGCAACATTTTCGAAGAAGCAGCCGGAATGAGGCCATGTAAGTGTCTTAGAAGGGTGGGATTTGCTCTTGATCAGAGAATACTGAACCAAGTTGTTGACAGACTTGAAACAGATTGTGATCAACACGCCTGTGATCCAAGACAGACCGTTTCAAAGCAGCCAAAAGTAGGACAGCCTCCATTGTGATTCTTAAATAGCACATACAATCAGCCGACAGACATCGCACGGCAGACACTCGCAATGTCTGTTGTTTTTTTTTTCAGAATAAGCTCAAAATATTTCCACGCAGGCTGAAGATGCATATCTGGGCCACCGATGCCAGGCGAGCATCAGATATCAGGTATCCAAACAATGGACTTATCTCAGTTAGTGCAAGCAGCACAGAATGGAAACGAGTAGCAGAAGTAGGAGGGGTGAAGGAAGAGAGCGGAGCACTAGGGGGAGGGGAGCAGGAGGCAGGGAATATGTGATGCACAGCGCCTTGCTAGCCAGCCAGTCAGCGGGACATTAATGACGATCATGTCTTGTCACACTAGCTGTCGGGCCAGTCAGCAGATCCTGCCCTTGTCCCTGCCCTTCTCCAATCAATGGCATTGATCTGTCCCAGGGGTCAAGGGGCAAGAGCGTATCAATAAGGGAAGAGTGGCTGATGCAGCAGGCAGAGTGGGGCTGACTCCAGACAGATCGATGACAGTCCCCCCCCCCCCCCCCCCCCCCCCCCCCCCCCCCCCCCCCACCCGTCTGCCATTGGTGTGTTATGATTATTCATTTGCCATTTACCCGACCACATTAAGGGAATACGTTTCCTCAGGAAGAAATAGTGCTCGAGGCTGGAAGTGAGATTTTATGGGTCGGGGAGTTAAAGTACCGGTCTGGCCAGAGCTGACGATGTTCTTGTGTCAGGCAGTTACTGAGGTCTCCACCCATCGGTGACGCCGACGACCGGAACCAATCACCACTCGCAGAGCGGTTAAAGACGCAAATAACAACCGTCTGATTATTGTATTCTGTGTAACTCCGTGGTGGATGTTGGTGTGGTAATACACTCACCAGCCTCTTAGTAAGTACACATGTGAAGATCTAATGATCAAATACAGCAACGTTTATGTATCTACATTATAATTTTTCATTATATATTATACTGAGAGGCGTTTCTAATATCATTGCCAGCCCATCGATGCATCTTGGGATATTAAATGCACCCCATGACCGCACCATCACCCACTACGACCTCAATAACAATCACATGAAGTCTAATTCTGACCTGATAAGCTTCGTAGAAGTAGAATTCACAGCAGAGCTGCTGTGTTGGTCTGCAACACATTGTGCAGGCGGCCAGTGGGTGAATATATTAAGATACTGGATCCACTCCAGGGACAGTAAAATAAATATTTTGGGTAATTCTTTCTGTTTCTAAATCTCCTGCTGCAGCTTGTCAGAGCTCTGAGGCAGTGACGGTTCAGCCGTCAACAACACAGGAGACAATAATGTTATTTTTTCAATTCAATGTTATTGAAACGCTGAGTAATGCATGTTGACCTGGGTGAAGGAAAGATGTATTTGAAATGAAAAATTCTGTGTTTTTCTGTTTTGTACAAAGAAAGGTATTTTGTGTAACAACAGTGTTGTAGTGTGATGTTGTTGTCTGTCAAAGATCCACAATGTCAGTGGTTGACTGCTGTCGTTGTTCTCCTTGAACCATGTAGATGTGAAGGTGACACTGGTTTATAACTTGTTTGGAAAGCTTACAAATTGAAATAAAAGGAATCTTTATCTATAATTTTTGTTTAAGTCAATTGAGGAACCTTGAGACTTTGTGCAGACTGACTCCTCGTCGGGTTATTATAGCAGCTGGAGGGGAAAAAAAACAGCGGCCTGAACCAACTGTATCTCATCCCATAATTTATTTGTTCAACCATCCCATAAATGAAGACCCAGCTGGACCCGATGACTTTTAGCTTTGCAGCTGGGGCAGCTGGACAGGGGAGTGCTGAGGCAGCATGGATCTAAGCAGTGGTGCTTTCCTCTGCACATCTGGAGGAACGATCGGGATACAGAGGTGAGGAAAGATGAGAAAATCACAGTTCTTAAAATAAACTCTAGCAGGGCACATCTTGACTCCTCGCTCTGTTTAATTTGTGTAAGCTGAGGAAGAGGAAAGACTTAGGCTGAACTGTGAAGTAAAATATATGTTTCTAAAGAAATACGAGCTGCATTTCTTCCTGCCTAAACTAATTCTTCATGACAGGCTGACGAGCATGAAACTGCCTCTGCACATCGTCCACTTTCACGCCGTTACTTTGACTGTGCGAGTGGGGCAGAGAGGCGGTGATTTGAGCACCGGCACTGTTTGGTTGAATGAAGATGTGTGATCTCCCTGGGAATGGGTTGCAAAATAGAAGATAAAAGGAGTTCTTGGGTTTCCAGGGATTTACCAGGATCATGTTCCCTTGCAGAAACCTGTTTGATGACAATGACTCTGCTGGCAACGCGAGGCTGAACAGATTCACCGGGCAGGCGTTACTTTTACTCCAGATATAATCTAATCTTAAAACAACTGTTTTCCAATTAATCCAACTCGATCTCCGCACCGAGAGCGGGTTCCCAAGGTTTCTACGGATCCAAGACGATTTCCGAAATGTGTATACCTTCATAACTTTAAACAACTCAAACATTGGCCTGACTGTTAAGCAAGTCCGTTTAGAGTTCCTCACTATTATCATAAAACTATTTGTTATCATTATGAAACTTATTGTTTAAAAATACTTTGCCAAATGGAATCTTATAAATCTCAGGAGCAAATCTAGCCTGTAGAGAAAAGTAGAGACATCTGGTTTAGCATGAAATGGAAATTCAGAACATCAAACATCATGAAATAAAAATGCAGTCTCGACCACTTTATTAGATAAATGACGTATATTGTGGAGAGATGGTCCACTCAGCCTCGGCCCTAAACACAGCCTCGCAGAGTCATCCATCAACATTAAAAAAATACTGTCACAATGACGAAGAACTACAGCAGAAATTACAACAAAGCTGCCCACTCAGCTGCATTTCCAATCAAATTGTCCTTAAGAGTAACAAACTGTGGTAAATCCTGAGCTGATTCACTGGACCATTTTTCTCCTGTGTCACGCTTCGGAGTCGTTTCCCGAGCGATGGCTGAGGGCCAGACACAGATGAAGTCACATGCATTCAGCCTAGTGGACGAGTCTACAGTCAGCAGAGACCGCCAGCTTTAACCTGAAACTCGACCCCATGTCACAAACGCTCATCGTATGGATTTGCAGTAAAATATATCACAAGGCCGAGAGATACTGTATAAACATTTAGTGCTGTGAACCTGAAATACCACAGAAGAAGAAGGTTGCGCAACGTGCAAATGGAAATGCTGTAAAACCACAAGTCAGATTTATGAGGATTATTATATTGTGTGTTTATAATAAACCATGAGCGCATCCAAATGTTTGGCACACGGCTCCCATGCGACTGATTTAGAAGACGCCACACTGGGTACACAGTCTGAGGGGTAATACCAGGCCGCAAAGACGGGGCAACGGGTAGAAAGGGGAAGCCATCGCGGTGTGAAATAGTTTCCACAACACGACCGAGCCTGAGCCAGAGAAAAAACTTCATTATGACTGGAAGTAAATAAGTGGAACATTTATACACTTTGTTTACGTGCTGCGTTTCACAGCAGCTTGACAGAGTCTGGCTGCAGGTTGCAATGTGACTTCAACAGTTCCACATCTCATCGGGCCGAATCACGAGCACAGAACTGAACCGGTTCCAAAGACTGACAGGACACAATATATGTTAACTCAGTTAGTGGGAAACAGCACACACTCATTTGTTCCTTCTGCAGACAAAGGGACCCTAATGCAGTATATATATATATAAATATATAAATATAGTTTGACCACTCCGTCTAACCACAATACATTAAGTCTAAAAATACAGCCTATATTCTGAGCTGCGGCAGGCAGGCAGACCATGACTGAAGGTCAGCTGTGAAATCAGAACCTCAGATAGGGATAAAGGACAGTAGTATATAGACCGACACCTCAGTTTATACATTAACCGTAGAGGCTGATGTGATACGTGTACTCCAAGGAAAGCTAGAAGGTTGTACAGTTAACTCCCAGGGTATAATTCTAAACCATACAACCTACTACCTCAACCCGGATGTACACATCTTCTACTACTTTAATATACTTTCAGCTGAATCAACGTCTTATTTCAGGTTTACTGTCACGTAAGTAATGATAATATTATACTATACATGTCACCTCAACTGGCTCGCTCATTAAAGCAAAAAGAAAAACAGGTTTAAAGGACGACGTTCACACCACGATGACAAAGACCCACAGAGGCGAGCTTGTGATGTCAGATTTGGCACAAGATCGGATCTACGGGTTTGTGCCAAGTGGTTAATGCCAAAGTATCAAAATAAAAGAATGAAGGATAAAAAATGTATCATAAAGTCTGAACACTGTAACCTCTGATAGTGTGTGTGTGTGTGTGTGTGTGTGTCTCAGATATTATTTGCCATTAAAAAGACGTCTTTCCTTGACCAGTAAATGACAGTGTAGCTGCTCTCCATTCACACGGAGCAGGTTCGGTGTGAAAGGACGCTGGAGGTCAGTTCGGCTGACATTTAGAAACTACTGCAAGTCTTTGTTGTGATTCACCCCAAAAATGAAGTTCATGAAGCAGGCGGTGGGAGCATTGTGTTAACTCACCCTTCGTGGATTTGTCTGGTTCGGGGGGGTTTTGCTGGCCAGGGTCAGTTTGGAGTTCACTTCCTTAAAAACAGGGAAAAAGAAATGTTTTTAATGCAACACAAAGGTATCTGCTGTTTTTCCACCGTCCATAACTTCATATTTTAGTGTAACACTGAATCAACAACATGAGCAGTGTTTTATGCAGCAACACCATCATTGTTCTGCATAAACACAATGATGGTGAGAAAGAACAACATCACATCCACGGAGGGGAAAACATCTTAACACAAATCACTGTACTTTGTAAAGTTGCCGTGCCTTGGCTTTGGAGCGTCACATGCCTCGGCATTTCCCCGGATATTAAATTAAGTCCAAACAATCCCAACTCTTTTGTGTACTACAATCTGAAACTAGCCCACAGAATTGCAAAGCAGTTCCGTTCCTGGCTGGCAGCGATCGGGTTGTGGTGAGAGGTATCCAAGACCGCAGATAGCAGAGAGCTGAGAGCTGAGACAGAGAGAGAGATGCCAGTGTAATCAAGCATGCCACGGCCGGCTACCATTAACTGTGCCAGTGCCAGAGAGACACAGACAACGGAATATTACTACAACTGCAGTGCGACGATGGACAGTCTGAAGTCAGAAGAGAGTGAAACACTACTTACCCAGATTTCTACTATCGTGTCTGATTTACAATTTTCTTTCTCCACGTCTCCCTGGATGCGAGCGACGAGCAGCCAGCTTTTAAAAGTATTTTTTCAATTATAGGTATGATGAGAACGGGCACTTCTAAACTGAGCTCACAGGCAACACAGGTTCAGTTCAGCCGTGCACTGTCCGCCATTTTCTCTGCCACAAACACGCGGAGAGACGAGAAGCTGGATAAAAACAGTTTGCTGGTCTCCTTATTTAAAGTTCCCCGCTTTCCTCCCTCTGTCTGTCTCTTTCTCTCTTTCTGTTTTTTTGTCTGGAAAGATCACATGATTTCCTACCTTAAAGTCGCAGCTTTCCCAGTAAGTATTCTGCTGACATTGTGAAGACATCTTTTGTCTAAATCAAAACATTAGCCTGGCCTGCCCCCTCCCAAAATCTGGCACCTTCTAGAGGACGGGGGGCAGTGAAAGGGTGCTGCTAGGAGTCATGGCAACCTCTCTACCTGGCAGGCTGCCCAGCACCCCGAGGAGGGGAGAAGTAGGGGCTAATGTGGTGTTGAGCAGGAATGCTTAGTGCCTTCCAAAGTCAACTCTTTGGGCGTGATGGTTGCTTAAGATTTCAGCTCAGATGCCAAAATTTTTTTGACAGCATAAATACAAAAGACTGGACGCACGACAATCTAATGAAACACTCTTACTCTACCTCCTGATTAAAATATCTGGTGCTGGCTGCAGTAAAGTTGACATGCGTCAATTCCGAGACATGATTTATCTAAACCAAATCTAAATTGATATGTCAAATAAGTCAATTAGTGTGAAGAAGGTGCTTCTAAGGAATATGAAGAAGCTGTGATTGCATATTCAACACACGTCTTAATGCCTGTTGGATTCCTGCTTTCTCCAAAGATTGAATAAATATTTCAGGGAGATCGTTTTCAAGTTCTCAAATTCAACGTCTCGTGTCTCAACAGCACACATGCATGTTCTCCCATGTTGCTCACTTCAGTAGTTTAGACAGAACAGTCGCCAAACACAATCTGGCGGTTAGTTACGATAACATAAGCACAAGTCAAGGACCTGTGACTCACTAAAGAGCAAGGTATCCACCAGAGGAGATGAAAGCTCTGCCCTGGGAGCTTCTCATACGCCGGCTCCTTCCCTCAATTTAACACAGGAGTTGAGCATCTGCCTTTTCTTGCTCAACTCTGCTTGTGATTAAATAAGAAAATGTTCAGTTTATTTTAAGAGCTGTTTGTGTTACTGTGGTTTTTTTCATTAGCTCAGTGACTTCTATTAAGGACGTCCTGATCTCTCATGTTCCCACCATCGGGATCAGCTCTATTAGCCAAGCGTACAAAGAATGTGTCTTGGCGTATTGTCCCGCAAATGCAACATTCAAGACAAATGTTCCGGCCCCATCCTGATCGGGGCCCGTTCACATCTCTTATCTGTCGCTTGTGTTTACACAGCAGCAGCAGATGATGTTGCTCTAACACGTATCTGTCACCCTGTAATTAAAGTCGAGCGGAAGCAATCCTGACCTAAAAACTATTCAATTTATGATCTGAAATTATCAATCAGAAGTTTAACAGGAGAACTTCACGATGGAAATATGCATGTGGTGATCTACTGAGGAGAAGCCGTCTCACTCTGTGCAACTAAATAACAAAATATCGGTCAACTCGGCAATGAGAAGCGAAGCTACAGAGGGATGATCTCACCTCGTAAATGATCTTTGGCACCGACTTGAAGAGAAACACAACGCTGACAATCCCTTTTCATTTCTGCCTGTCATCAAATGACTTACAGGATGAACATTAAACAGCAGAAGCTGATATAACCTGCTGCCGTAAGCGTTTATTATTTTGACTGACTTGAAGTGAGAGTGAGTGCGGCTGAAAATTAGACGCTACAACTGAAATGTTGGTGCACCACAAGACTTGGGGAAGAAGACAGCTGCATAGAACGGCTGCATAGATCACAGAGATGAGGAGGTGCATACAAGCTGTGTACAAGCTGGAGCTGAAAACAAATCAAAATAGCAACTAGCTTCCTCAGTGTCACTCAATGTCATCTTATGAGTTACGTTCAGACAGGACTGCACAAAAATGCACTAAAATCAGACGACAGCTGGAGGAAACCACCATCACATGTTCTGTGTGTGTGTGTGTGTGTGTGTGTGTGTGTGTGTGTGTGTGTGTGTGTGTGTGTGCGCGTCTGCAATAATAAACTACTGATCAGAGAATTGGAGAAGCTGTGGAGAAATTGTTGTCCTTTTACTTTAAATGTGATTTAAAAGATTATCAAAATAGTTACACGTCAATTATTATAACATCGAGAGCCAACATTGTCCAAAAAGTAGCCACTTAAATGCGCAGTAAAGGCTCAGGTGTAAATATAA